>CAJNOQ010008063.1:0-11582 GCA_905250885.1 Didymodactylos carnosus
TGAGCTTTTAGCTGTATCATAAATAGACGAATGAGGATGTTGTGAACCACATTCTCCATTGCATACTTGTGCAGTAACATTGTAAGTACCTAATGGCCAATTATCACAAACTTCTATAAACAAAATAGAAAATCAAATCATTCATTTACTAAAACAAATAAATACCTCCATACCTTTTGTAGGATCACAATCAAATTCAAATAATGTTTGAAGACCAATTTTTTCTGGGTATATACCAGGTTTTCGGGCTTCGAACCAAAAAAGATTACCAGAAGATCGATTTTTAGGATCAACAATTTCAATATTAATTGTACCGGTACCAGTACCATTAATACTAATAAAAGAACAGTCAATTACAAATTTTGAACCATCAGGTGCACTTTTTGGAGTAATACCAAAATTTGTAAATTTAGCATCACCATGATCGTTAACTAAAGAAATATATTTGTAAATTTTACAAGAATAATAATATGAATTTTTCTTACTTGGACAAAGATCAATCATTTCACAATACCAAATAGGATCAAGATCAGCTTTAATAATTATTTTGATAAATTCGTCAATACCTGCTGCGTCACATGCAACAGTACAAAGTTCACCAATAATTACAGAACCAGTTATATTGGCAAGAGCTCCACATAATGCATTACAGAATTCTATAATTCCCTCATCAAGAATCAAATTGAGCAAAATGTTGATTATTTCTACAGATTCTTCAATACATCCTGAACAGACATCAAGACCAACTTTTGGTTGACCAAAACTTGAACTAAGACGTTGAAGTCTTTTTGGTTGGATATTAAATGGAGGTGAGGCACACGTAGCCCCAATAATAACGAGAATAATCAGTGTAAAAGAAGTTAAAGTGAAGAATCAGTGAAGAAAATTAATGCAAAATGCATGATCAATACATTTTCTATGAGAAACGAACAAGCTGTCTAAAGTGGTTGAGACCATGCACTATCAGTATTCACACTACACAATCGGTGAAAAATTTTCACACAATGTATATATATTCTTTTTTTAAACATAGCAAGAAAATGTGGGTAAATCGGGGCCAGCTCCATTGTATGCCCCTGGGAAGAAAATGTATATATTGTTTTCCTTGCTTTTATTGTTGAGAGAAGTTCACTCCTTAAACAAAATGAATATTGAAGACAAAACAAAAGAAATTATTTTCTGATTTTTAAAAACAATTTCAATTTTAGCGAATATAATTTTAAATTTAGGTGCTTCAAACATTATTTCAATTGATCTATGTGAATTTATAGCCATCAATTTTGCATGATTTCCAATCAATATAGCTTTTTTTTCTTTCAAAACTACAACGGAAAACTAAAAACATATTATTAAACTCAAAATGTCGTTATACAAAAAATACAGGTAGGAAGGAGAACATGTATATTACTTTTCTGCTTTATATGTTTTCGTGTTTTAATGATTTTTTCCAGATGTGCCTGGTTGAACACTTAAAATAAAATAAAAAATTATTATCTCTGAAGGAATGCCTTCAAAAAGAGATAACATTTGACAGAGTACAACTGGTAGAATATTGGGTTCTTAAAGAGACAAGCGCTATCCGTAGCTCACATGAATCTAGCTATTTTAAATGCTCTACAAGATGTATACACCGGACAGAAGGCAAATCGAGAAAGATTTTGAGCGCGAATTTAAAAGGTGAAGAATGGAATAAGAATAAAGAAATGAACAATGAGAGAGAGTGACGATAGTGAAACAAACATATTTATCATAGAAAAAATGGGTGTCATGGACAATTGTACTAATGTTGAGAGTCTAAAACGAAGAATAAATTTTGAAGTATGTATATCTATCTCCATCTGAAGCAGGAACTCAGGAACTCAAAAATTCATGTGCTCCTATACGTGTGTGTATGCATATATTTGAAGTTAGGAACTCAGAAATTCATGTGCTCCTATACGTGTGTGTATGCATATATTTGAAGTTAGGAACTCAGAAATTCATGTGCTGATATACGTGTGTGTATGTAAGTTTACTAGAATACTATAATTTTAATATTTCGAAGTATTAGAGTTTTCACATAAAACATCCGGTAAGACATAGGTGAAGTGAAACTGCCCAATATTACATTTTAAGAATTCCACCTTTCACAATTCTATAATTTCGCATTTGAAGAATTTTAGAATTTTAGAAGTGTAAAATTCGAGAATATTAGAGCTTCAGATTCTAGGAATCGTAGAAAGATGGAATTGCAGAATTTCTAATATTCTACGTCTAACATCCTCTAATTTTCATATTTCTCAATTTAATACAACACACACAAAACATACTTCACGACAGCGAATTGCACTAATTCAAGAAGTTCAAAACAGACGGCTTGTCTTAACTTTAAATAAACATTTCATGTTATACCTTGTTTTTCCATTCGCAAAAATCGTAAACCAAAGGCAGAAAAGAAGAGAGAACAATCGTTTTCTTTCTCTTATACAAGATGCCAGATGCTTCTTTTATAGAATAGTGAACGCTAGTATATTAGACCTGTTGCAAGATGAAAGAGAAAGAGAAGAATATTCAAGCTTGTAATCTGTCTGACCACGTACTACAAGTTGATATATCTCACATTTAGATATCTGCATGCGACATCGAGGAAAAGAGGAATTTAACACGACAGAACTCTATTGCTGAAACACATTTTATTGCGTTTTTTTATTTTATTATATTTTGGGTTTTATTTACGATTTTCTCGGAAGTTCGTATCAACAATTATTTACTAACCAAGCTTTTTATATTCTGATGAAAATTTAATTGAGCTGTTTCATGTATATACTCAAGAATTGTCTGATATACCGTTTTTTGTGTGTACTGTCTTCTTTTGTTGTAATCTCCTTTCTAAAACACCATGACAATAATCTCTTTCAATAAACATGGACTGAAAACATCAAATTTAGAACGAGTCTAGCTACATGTAGCCCAAAATGGATGAAGATGAAGAGGGTTGTTTATATTAACAGAACTTCTATTGTTTTAATGCACAATATTCTGCTGAACGTTTCTTCTTGAAGTGAAAATCTCTAAAATGCACTTTTCTAGATTGCATGTTCATGTATTTTTTTACGAAATCTTCAACCAACATCAAAAGCAACGCTGAAAACAGATAGCGAGAAAAGCTGCGAACGCTTTTATGGTTGCAATTTTTATGGTCCACATCTTAAAAACGAATTCGCTAAAATATAAATAAATGTACACAGGTTCGAATGATTCATAAAAGAAATCAAGATTCTCTCAAGTGATCAAACACCTCAGCGCTTAAACGGAGCCTCATGACGATATTTTGGTATATATGCACTTTTAATTGTAAAAGGAATTCTGTCACAGACACAACCATATCAAGTTAGAAAACCTAATCCAACTT
This sequence comes from Didymodactylos carnosus, assembly GCA_905250885.1. Lineage (NCBI taxonomy): Eukaryota > Metazoa > Rotifera > Eurotatoria > Philodinida > Philodinidae > Didymodactylos > Didymodactylos carnosus. The sequence goes on from CAJNOQ010008063.1 coordinate 3,392, forward strand.
TACCTTCCTGAAATTCAAGATACTTCTGGAGAATATTAACTAATAAGGTTAATGAGTAACGAACGCTTCACTTCAGGGCAAAGTTCGTCTTTGATACGAACTCCTAGTTTCCAACTTTTCCAGCTTTATTTTAAAACCTCTGAAAATAGTGATAACTGAAAGAAGTCTCCTCTCTGTAAAAGTTGGCTACAAAGAAGTGGATTCTGCCTAATCTTTGCTCCACCTTTTCATTTTTTGTTGGTGCTTCATTCTTAACAGTATTAGTACGGCCGGTTCACGTCCACTTGTCATAAAAGTACAACGTTCTCACATACATAGTGAAGATATATGAAAGAAATATAAACAGGCACTATCCATTTTGTCTTGTACAGTAACGTATTAAATATATCTTTCGTATTTTCATTATAGTCCTATAACGTGTGTGACGATCTGAGAGAGAGAGACGGAGAAAAAGAAGGAAAAATGTTTTTTTCTTTTTCAATAGATATTATCGCACATAAATATAGAACGGAAAAAAGCAAAAAAATGAATTTTTAAATGTTTAAAAGCATTTTTGTTAAAATCCAGTATGATATTCGGAATCTACGAAAAAAACTGCATCGAATGATATTCGATGTGTTTCAAAAAAAAAGTTTTCGTCCAAAATTTTAGGCAGAACACCTGAGTGGACGGACCTCAGGCAAAAATTTCGATGGGAACTTTTTGTCTGCCTTCAAGACGAAACTTTGATGAACACCGTTTCTCGACATGCCCGATCCGAATATCGCGGTCTCCCGGCTTGAATCGTTGGGAGAAAAAAGCACGTAGTTTTCGTATGAAGTATGCTAGACACTAGGTTCTCTTCGAAAAAATTGCTGCAGTTCAAAAGTGCTACGCTGAACGAGAATAACTGATACTCACTTAGCTCCAACTATAAAAGTAATTATCTTTGAAACCATTATATGTGTAAAGGTAAAACTTTCAGAAAATGAATAAGTAATAGTCACTATTCATTTCCCAAAATTTCAGCTCGATCCGTCTGGCGCAAAAAAAGGTCGATTTTTCAACCTCTCTCATAATGAGAAAAACAGATATGTATATATATGCGAAGAGAAGGGAGCGCCAAAGAAAAGCTTTCTCTTTCTCCCATCAACAAACGAAAATAGACTAACGAGGGAACTTCCCTAAACGCAGTCTCATTATTTTTACAAAATGTAGTGGGTTATGGGTAATTGACCGTGCTGACTTTAAGTACTATATTCATTTGGGTTCATAGGCTTTTCATAGCCTATTTCTGGAAAACCAGTTTTTCGGAAACCTCGTAAAATCGGCTATGAAAGGTCTGTGAACCCAGATAAATATCATATTTACAATCAGCGTGATTGATTATCCACAATCCAGTACATTTTGTAAAAATAATGAGAGTATATTTGGGGAGGCTCCCTTGTAAGTGAAAAGAGAACGAATATGTCGTTCTTTAATACAGTGAATATATCTCTGTTAAATATAAGTCAAAAGAGTGATGATGCAAGAGAGAGAAATAAAACATCTGAATACATTATACTCTAACAAAAAGCTTTTCAGACCGCCTAAGGCACTGCACAATTTCGGGATTTCTAGAAGAACTTTTCTAGAAAACTACTCAAGACCCTCTGTAAATCAAGCCTCTGAAGGTCTCCAAAATACTTTCGTCCAATTCACTATGTTTAAAACCTAATTGAGCCTATTAAAAGATATTTTGAGCGAAAACTTAAACAGTTAATCGAAAATGACTTGCCCGTTGTATAGGTGTCCTTAGTAAAACCGACCTTTCTGAGCAATGAAAGAAAATTTAAAAAAAGCGAGTCATCCTTGTAAAGCTGAGGTTTCAGCGGATAAGGGCTGTAGTCTTTGATACAAAAAACTAGATTGATTTACAAAATTCGGTGCCGCCATTTGACAGTATCAGTTTGGGAGATACGTCTTGGACAGCCCTTTAACTTTGAACTTTATCAAACCACGGTTTTTTATTCTGTTTTTGACACGGAATAAGAAAAAATTAGTTTGAAGGTTATATACTATTACAGAATGCGAAAATTTGAAGTATTTCGAATTTGAGTGATTTTCGAGTTTTTGAAGTGTATCGCGTTTTTTCGATTTTTCGACGTGAAAACAAGTTTTTGAAACTTCAAGAGATATGATCGGACGAGGTATAACAAGTTAAAAAAGAATTTTGCTCAATTTTTGCATTACGCTTACCTTACATGTACTGACAACAAGTTTCGTGATACGTCATAAATGGCTGGGTGATCAAAGAAGCAGGATACTAGTGAAAAGTCGTTTTTTGAGCAGTATCTTGGATTCCTCAACGAATGAAGTTTTTCGAAAACGAGGTTTAATGACACTGCTAGATCCAGTATGATATTCTACATCGACCGATGGATAATTGTGGATAGCTGAAAATTTCTCTGGGGAGAAATAGAACTTATAAGAGATTTTCAGAAAAAAAGCGGATCCTACCCCTTTATTATCAGATTGAGAAAGTTGTTTTCAATGTGTGCATACCTCAAGTGCCTAATTGAGTCGGAATCTAGCAGTTTTCGAAGGTGAGTCATGAAAAAATCGTAACTAATTCGTATCAAATAGGTGACAACTATAGAGAATACTTTTTATAGGAGAGATATTCGTTTTTAGAATAAGTTTTAGGTGTTCTTCTCCTGGATTCGAGCTTCCGACGAATAGTATAGCTGGTAACATGTGAGTGATCACTTGTAAAGACTATTGAAATATATAGATAAGTGTACGGCCTTCATACAAATGTATCAACATAACTCGTAGTTTCCTTTTGCACAATTTAGTGCAATGAGAAAATGCGTAGTTGGAGAAGGACATCGTATGAAATTTCGGAAGATCGAATTCAGAAGAAAAACACCTAAAACTTGTTCTAAAAAAGATGTCAACTATGTTGTTATTTTTTGTTTTTTGTTTTCTGTCTCTTTTTTTTACTAGGGATGACCTAGACAAGTTCTTCGTTGAACTTTTGTCATTACCCTGTCATTTTATTAACATCATGGACTAAAATAAAATTGATTAATTGATTGAAGAAAAGTAAGAAAACACACTCGTCACATTGTAAAAGGTACACGTTGAACATTTCTTGTCCGATCCAACAAATGTGGACCGGAAAGGAAAAGAAATGGCAATTCTTCAAATACCATAAGGAGAGAACACTGTTCATGTGAATAGCAAAATTCTTGGTGAACTGTATTGTACGTCGTATATTAATGCTTTGCCGTTGCCAATGTTTTCTAGTTTGATTCCGGATGGAGGTAGAAAAAGCTGATCTTTGCTCTGTTGCGTACACATTTTGGAATTTATGTCCGATGAGACTTCAAAGCGTAAATGGAGCTAGAAAGGAGGAAAGAAGGGAGAAAAAAGTGATAGAATACGAAAAATGCCTAAATGTACTATAAGTAATCACAGAGACTGTGGCGATTCTTCAGAAACTCAGAATGGACTTAAAAGAAGCCCGTTGTCGGATTCGCCTTGAAATTCTGCATATACCGCCTTAGTTTTATCAAGTTTGGTCCGACGTGAGCACCTATGTTTCTAATGTTAACAAAGCAGCAGGGGCATTTCATGTCGCTTTTCGTCAGTGTCAACTGCTTCTGCTATTTTTTATCAGGACAAAAATAGAAAAGAATTCACGAACTATTTAATCGATCACTCCAAAGCAAATACATAGCAATTTCAGAGAAAGTGGAAAAATTTAAAGAAAGGTACATAAAGTTTGATATTGTTAGTAAGTCACTATCAATATGAATCAGAAAAAGATATTTAGAAGACTCACTTGATAGACGTAGCCTTTATGAAACTGTGATTCCTTTTACGACAATGTCCAAATAAATTATCAAGACATTTTGTTAGCTTGTACTGTTTAATCGTATATCTTGTTGATTCTCGCAGAATAAATTTTTGCAGCAATATCACATTGAGGATCCCCATTCAGAAAATGTTTAATTACCAGAGTTCGAAAATCATTACTGTCGGCGTCATTAGAACTAGCTAACATGTTCAAGAAATTTTACGCTTATTTATAGTATAATTACAGGTTCTTCAAGTAATTTCTAGAATGTTCTACATTCTAAAGAAAATTCTTGTCTCTTCTAGGTCTTTCACGAGGTAGGAATATATGTTTATTTGTGGGCCAATAATTTTTCATTATGGAAAATCGAGGTATTTTACTCCTTTTTTCAATAAAACAGGAATGCAATTAAATTAAAAGGCAAAAAAGGGCCACAAGATGACGGGTCTTTGAGCTCTCCATCTTGTTTTGTCTGCAAGTTGCAGAGGAACTAAACTGATAATGTACAGGTGGGTCAATAATTGTTCGACCCACTGTACTACCGAACTATCTGAAAACATCCAAGGTTATAGTTAGCCACTAACATTAAATGTAAAGTACGGATCTGTCGCCGTTCGTCAATTCAACTTTCGCCAATAGACATTCGCAATTGCGGAATGTCCACGAAAATTGGCGAATGTCTACGGGACATTCAACAATCGGCCAATGTCAGTTTCGAAAACTGTTAGATTCCGACTCAGTTAGGCACTTGAGATATGCACACACGGAAAACTCGATCTGATAATAAAGGAGTAGGATGGATAAGGTCGTTTTCCCACCCCAAGCAATTTAGTAACTAATTTATCCTACCTCGTATTTTAACCAACTCGAATTTTAATCTTGAAACATCTACATACTTAGTTAGTAAATACGTCGATATTCTTTGCAAACTGTACCTACACTTGGATCGCCTAGATCACTACTTTATTGTAAGGGGCCCGTAATTCGAAGTTATAGCACTATTTTATTTTCGATTTTCTCCTTTCAAAATGAAGTGAGAGAGATAGATCGATAAATCAATAACAACAAAAATATGGCAAATATAACAATAATAACAAATAAAAACAGCCTTTGATTTTTTTAAAAATTGGTAAAAAAACAAAAAGCTTTGATCACATAGCTTTTGGCTCGTATTCAAGATTAAATGAGCTCACACACAGTTTCAAAACACCGGATAATTTATCGCAAGAAAACAAAACATTTAAATTTTGACAAATCACACATATGAAAGTTGAGGTACCATAAATCTTGATATTAGGAACTATTTAGAGCAGAAAAATGAGTATATACACACTCATGAAAGAGCAATCGTAACACAATCATTTTGGAGAAAACAACAACGTCATGTGCAGTGTAAAAAAATTAAGCCTGAATCAAAGGTTGTTTGATAAAGCGAGCAGGCCAGAGAAGAAATTAATCCGCGCGCGAACTGACAGTCTCTTATTTTTAAACATTCAATACGGACTATCAAATGAATACCCAGGATAGATATTGGCCAATGTTGTGTGGACATTCGTCAATGGTTTAGGGGTATTGGCGAAAGAGGCATCACTATATTGGCCAACGAGGGCTACTATATTTACGGCCCCCCCCCCCCCCCCTTTTTTTTTGGAAAAAGTTTGGATTTTGAGCTGTGCATAGTCTAATGTAGAGGGAAGTCTGGGCTACAAAATGAGATCACTCCCAGCATTCCAGGATCTTTTCCCAAAACGTGACGAACTTTTTAAGTTTTTCCTTTAAAGCCTGAAAAAACTCAAATTTTTACTTTCATAACTTTTCTCTTCGTTCCTGTATACTCAAAAAATGTTTACTACACATAGTCTGATAGAAAGAAGCCTTCTCTTCACAATGAGACGTCTCCCAGAATTTTCCGATGAGTTTTCGTGGAGATATAGGCATCACGCTAAATGCGCTGAAAAAATGTGACCTGCCTACAAAATGCGTTTTTCTCGACAACTAGTTTTTTGCTGTCGGGTTTTATTGGACCACACTACGAACTCCCTTGAATCTCATCCGATCGAGTGAAAAATTCTACCAGAGGTACTCAAGACACTTTTGCAGAGGTAAATTTGTTGAATTTTATTTTAGACTTTTCTTTACCGAGTTATAGGGTTTCTAAAACTGAACAACTTGGTTTTTGAGACGTTTTTCAATATTTTTCCTAAAACTCGACCAGGAAAGGTCTTAGAAAGTTTCCAAAAATTTCCGTCTGCGGAATGACCTTGAGTATCTCTGGTACAATTTTTAACTCGATCGGAGGAAATTTAAGGGTCGCAATGAGGTCCAATGAAAAATCCAGTTTTCTATAAAGCTCGTGAATGGCAATAGAGTTAAAACTTGAAAGCAAAACGAAAAGTGCTCCACTGAATCTCCAATCAGTTCTGAAAATATGAAGTCTTAGTAAGTTTTAGTTTTTATTTCACAGCATTTCTGTGAAACGCTCAAAAGAAGCGGAGAGGTACCCTTAAACATCAAACTTTCGGTAAACGATTCAGTAAAACACACAGCTGGTCACAATCTATTCCGACTGATAAATATTCGATATTCGATGTTTTACATGGTATCGATGCTATTACTAGTAGACCTGTCATTGATTTAAGTACGAATGTTTTTATTGTTTCAATTTCAATGGCTCCGATTATTAATGCAGAAGTATGATAATTTAGGAAGTTACGTTAATATCAGAAGCATGTCTCCGGAAACATTCCAAGGAGAGTTAAAGTTGTGAGGAGTGGAAATCAAGTCAATAGAGTAAGAGAGTACACGTTGAAAATAATTAGTTTTGGAGAGATATTTCCTTTGAATAATTGTTAAAAGATGGTTTAATAAATTCAAAAAATAATTAAAAGTAGTCTCTGTCGATAGCTCAACACGTATTTGTAGGGAACAATGATGTATTTCATGTTCGAAGTTAAACTGTAGAACGTCTGATACAATTCTTTCACACGGAAATTATTTTTCAAATAATTTATACACGATATCAATAGATGAAGGTATTACAATGATTGCACAATCACAATCCCTAACCAATGCATCGGATTGGCTAAATATTCTATTATCGTCACCGCAACTACCACCAGCTATGGGTACTTCTCCTCCTGCTGCATACTCTTTTCATATCCCTATTTCACGAAATAAGGTATGCACCAATTAAAGAGTGGTGTTGGGGTATACGGAACAATTGCTTTACATCGGATATCAAGATTAGCTCAGAGCTGCGGAACGTCTCATTTTGTAGAAAAATGTTTGTTCTACAAAATACATTTGTTTAAAAGAAATTCACAACTGGCAGTTTTTTTCCGTGATTTAGTGCATTTTAAAATGCTCTAAGTTTTGTTAAAAATAATTTTGAAATCTTTTTAACAAATGTATTTTGTAGAACAAACATTTTTCTACAAAATGAGACGTTCCACAGCTCTGAGCTACTCTTGATATCCGATGTAAAGCAATTGTTCCGGATACCCCAACATCACTTTTAACTGATGCATATCTTATTTCGTGCAGTCGAAAACTATATGCTCTTATTTTAGTCAATATGGGTTAACATAAAAGCATAGACGAAAGTTGTGAAATAGGCATATGCGAAGAGTATGAAATACTGATTTAAAATATCGTAAAACATATTGTACTTGCTGTAATTTAATTAAAAATTCTTTTGAAAAGCGATGACTTATTTTTGCAAAATATTGTTAACTACAGTACTTTACGAGAGTATCAGAATACCGGTGTAACTCATGAACCGGAATAGCTGGTTACTTCAAATTTTGTGAATTACTTTCAAAAGTAGAAGAAAGCCATGTTACCTTTTGGTAAAAAATATTCGTTCATCCGCTTGACTCAGTAGCTGTCAACATTTTATATTTTTGTATCTCATGAATAATCCAGTCAAAAAGCTTTAAAAAAATTTATTCGGAGATCACCATTCTCTGATAGCTATAATCGCATGAAATTTAAAGTCACTAGTAGCGGCGGCGCCAGGAATTTAGACTAAGGTGGGGTCTGGCCCCCTGAATTTTGACCAGGGTGGGCGCGGCCTCACTGAATTTTGTAATGTAGTCCAGAAAAAAAATTTCTGGGTGGTCTCAAAATATTTTAGGGTGGGCTCAGCCCACCCCAGCTCACATGTGGCGCCGCCGCTAGTCACTAGCTATTCTGGTTCATTATAGAAGCGCTGTTAAATTTTTTCAGATACCGCTCTGGTCAGCCATCTCTGCTACCGAAGTGAAATTCCGTAACGATTTTTTTGCATTTTGTTTTTCTTATAATGTTTGAGTAACGAGACGCCTAGAGATCTAGAATATCACAGATTAAAGACAAAAGTGTGCTAAA
>CAJNOQ010008064.1:0-11581 GCA_905250885.1 Didymodactylos carnosus
GACTCTGCGAAACGGGCTTTTGAACTCCATTAAATGCAAATTTGTGAACGGGTGTGGAACGGACGCAGTTGAAAAATTATATCAGTTTTGAACGGGCTCGGAACGGAGTTCGAAATTTTGAACGGGGGGGTTCCGACGCACGTTCCATGTTTTTTTTTCGCGCTTGGGTAGTTAGTACATTTTATAACCGAATGCAACAGCCGCTACGGCGGGAGGTTTTACGTACCGCTAGTGCTGGCTATAGATAAAACAATGGCATATGAATTTGCAGAACAGTCCGGTAAGATCGGCATGTTTTTACAGAGACGAACAGCCGCTCCACTAGTACTATGCTACAAAATTCAAAGAATGATATACGAAAGTTTATTTTATATAAAGTGAATAATAAAGGAAAATAACGATAAAACTTTCTGATGTCACACATTCGGATATGAACGGCTTTGAAGTATGACTATGCAGCAGAAAACTCCACTTGACAGTGAATAGCTCTTCAGTCTTCCTGCAAAACATCTTATGCATTTCAATGCCAGAAGGCAATGAAGATAGGTCATAATCTTTCTAGGGGGAATACGCAGAATCAAAACAAAAGAAAGAAAGAAAGGCTTTTGCTTACGAACAATTGTTCGTCTTCATATACTTATGTATATGAAGACAAAACTGAACATCTGACGGCAAAATTATTATGTACATTCTGGTATTTTTTGTTGAATGTATGTTTGTTCTATCAACAACTTCAACTGCAATAACTGTACCAAACATCTCTCAAAAGTGCCAGAAAAAGAGGGATGTAACAATTTAGATGGCAGCAGACCTTTACTAAGCTCAGGATTGAATCAAAAGAGTGTACTTCTTCCTGTTTGTAAAATATTGATTAGTATACATTTGTTTCGTGTACTTTTTTTCCATTTTCACTTTTACTTATTTATTTTCTTTCCATTTTTCTTGTATTCACAAATAAAATAGTTTATAGTAGCAATAACAAATAGACAAGAGTGACTGAATAAAGTGGCTTCTTATGACAGAACAAGAAAAAGAAAAAAGATGGCATCGACGACAGAAAGAAGAGAAAAACGAAAGTAAAGAATGCCTCGTATATTTGTTTAACTTAGCAAGTGGAGTAAAGTCCACGTAGCGCCGTTATTTCTTCTTAACAAAATCAAAAGTTATTAAAATATTAAAATGCGAAGTTCTCCATCAGCAGAGCAACCAGTTCTGTCTGTTGTAGCGTATAAATCTGGTTCAATGGCATCTCCTCAAGCAGCAAAAGCTTTTAAAACACCAGAAAGTAGAATCGCTTTTTTTAAACTATTGCCCAAAATACTGTGCATGTTTAATGTGTGATACAAAATATTGTTCTTCTTTGTTTAATAATGTTTTTCGACCAACATCTATCTTCAGTTCTGAATTTGATGCGCGATTACGAATTGTACTTACTGATACTTTAAAGATTTTGCTGCTTGAACAAAATTATACACTGCAACAGCATTCTTTACATATTTTCAGACGTGTATTATGGTTTAGAACATGAACGACATCTACTAAAACTACTCATTCTAACATAATAGTATAAGGAAATTTTACTAAATACTAAGAGCTTCGCAAACGAAAAATTTAGCTTATAATAATTTAAACTTAAGAATAGCAAATCCTCTATTGATCTGGAGACTGCTCGATTGTTGAGAAGAGCTACAGAATGGATTCCAGCTTCAAAGTTAGACTGGCGTTGTGTAGAAGTGGTTTGACATATTGTTCAACATTAGAAAGAAGATCAGTGTTTGTTAAGTTACACACGAGGGAATCTCTCGAGATGATAAAAGGCTGTTTGATCGAAATCTAGTGGGTTATAGGTTATCGACCATGCTGATCCCGAATATGATTATGAGGGTTACCCTTAGTCGTTCGAAGATCCGTTTTTCTGGAAAATCAGTCTTTCAGAAACTCTAAAAAATAACCAAAATTTTTCTTAATGAGTCACGATTGTAGCCCGCAAACTTTTTGATTGAAATCAGGCATCTTCCAGCTCTACATGACCTTTCTTTGCAAAGTTATAGAATTCACAAGAAATGTTCATTGCCAGCTCAAAGTTACAGAAATCAGAAGTAAAAAATTAATTTAAGGCTTTTCTTGTAAATTCTATAACTCTGCAAAGAAAGGTCGTGTAGAGCTGGGAGACGTCTCATTTCAATCAGAAATTTGCGGGCTACAACTACGACTTATTAAGAAAGGTTTCGGTTATTTTTTAGAGTTGAAAAATAACCAAAACCATAAACCTCAAGAACTGGTTTTCCAGAAAGCTGGATCTTCGAACGCCTAAGGGCAACACTCATAATCATATTCGGAATCAGTATGGTCGATAACCTATAACCCACTAGATTTCGATCAAAAAGCGCTTTATCACCTGAGGAGGTTCCCTCGTCAGAACTAACGACTGCACGTAGTTGTGGCCGAGAGTGCCCTAATCAACTTTTGTACCGAGGATATGTCATAATTTTGAATTTCGGGTAGCGCAATACTTGTTTTTATAATCCTTCATCCTAAGTTCTTTACATCTAAATTAAACTTCATTTCTTTTCTCCGATTTCTAAACTGAATTTGTTTCTTTCCAGCAAAATCTTTTGTGATTATTCAATGCAAATTTTGTTTCTGAAAACTATATTTACTTTGTAGATACTTAGTTACTGTGCACTTACATTACAAATTCTTGATTTGATTCTGCTCTGAAAAAGTTAAAAAACGCAGATAAGGACTAGGCCTTCAAGCCTTTATGCTATATAAATTCTTTTAAGTTGAAAAATGTTAGAAGATATATGCATGTTTAGTATATATATGCGTTAACACGAAGCATCTTTCTTCGTTTGAAATTTACACAGCAAGAAATACACGTGTATCGATCGTATAATCATCAGGTCGCACAAGCCCCAAGTGGCGTTAGTTTATCTGCATGTAACGAATTTTGGAATCACCAAGCTGTTACCAGATTGTACATAATTTATTGTTAAAAAGATTCCCAGCTTCGGCTAATAAAGCCTACTACTTACTAAGTGCATAAAAAAAGAATTTTCTATGCAGGTGCCATCCATCATCCACAGTTTACCTTGTTTTCTGTTAGCGAAAAAAAATGAAAAAGATATAACAATCATATTGCCAGTTTTGGTCAAGAGTTTTACTGTATTTTTGAATTCCATTTTTGTCACCTGTTCATAGAAAAGGTTCAGAGGAAGGCGGCTTTGCGCTAAACCCAGAAAATGTGTGTGTACGTTCTACAAAGAGTTTTATTTGTTCATTTTGCGTTTTTCATTAGTATGAATTAATCTAAAGCCAGAACGATTTGGACAAAACTGACATAGATCAAAGGTTATGATGAGGCTAAACTATGGTGAGAATTTGACCCCAAAATGCGACTATTCATCTATATGAATATCAAAAGATCAGTGTTTGGTATAGAAATATCACTAGATGTGTAGAGAGGCACTTAAGATGGAAAATATCATTGAAAAACCTGACTAATCTTTCTTTAGTGTTTAGCTATTGATGTAGATTTGGGAGAAAATGATTCATTGCTCATCTTAAAACTAACAAACGTAATTTCTGTTTTTCTTCTTAGAATGTATAGCATTCATCTATTAATTATGTTAATATTAGCCGACGTATTATAGACGACGATTGACAACGTTCAGTAAGCATTTCTTTAACGACAGAAGCATTATGAAGTTCATTACTATAACTTTTATTGATTTGCTTCACTATCATTGTTATCACAAATAAAACAAAAAATAAGTAAACAGAGCAGCAAACAGCTACTTTTGTAGAGATCTGTAAGTAGGGTATAAATACATAGTTTTGAAATAGGTACTAAATCCACTGTCATTGTTTCTCTGAGATGTGGCCACTGTTGTTGGTTTTTGATACTAACGATAGGTGTTTGTGTTTTTCCGAGACGAAATAGAAAAATCATTTGAATAGTTGTCGAATGAATAAGTCTTAGAAATCCTATCTGCATACTGACTACTTATTATATTTACCTTCTTGTACACTTACTATCATCACACGAACAATATTTTGGTATACATTTCAAATTACTTTTTACACATATGCAAGATTTGCAATTTCCGCTTTTACATCCGCATGACGTTGCGAGTGATGGATCTGGAGTTGTAGATTTAGTAATCCATTTAACTTTTAAGTTTCCATTGATATTTTCAAAACCATTGTTGTCACAGATTAATGATTGAGCATTTCTGCACCACATATTTACAGCAACAGCTGCTCTTTTAAAATGTTGAAGAGCAGCATCGGTCGTTGGAGGTAGAGCTTTCAAAGCTGTAATATCACTAGACATTAAAAAAATTGTGTGACATAAGAGTAGAGACAAGTCAGCGATTGTTTGATGAAAAGTCATAGACAATGTATAAACTACTTCACCTAAAAAAGTATAAATAACTCACTCAAATTTTCTTGGCCATTTTTTTATCATATTATAACGTTCTTCATCCAGAGTTTTGCACTGGGATTTGAGCGTCTGCAACAAGAGGATTTCACAGTCATTTATTGTTTCTGCTCTCAACTGTAATATATCCAAATTTTCAATAAATTTGAAACGACTTTTATTTTCAAAATAAGTATTAATTAAATTTGACTTTGTAACATTTCGTATATATGAGGTATATTCGCTACCACTCAATGCGTGTAGCATAATGATGGGCTTGATTGAATTTATATTATACTTTCGACGCATCGATAAGTTTAGTTCAGTGCAATTAATAAATTTCTGGATTGGTTCACTGCGATAGACATAGCTACAATCGACTATTAGATTGAACTGAAGTGAATCGGCGTATGCAACGGCTAATACGAGTACATCATTTTTTTTTGATTTGATACAAACCGTGTTTGATTCATAGTGTTCGATTGTTGTACGACAATGCTCTATCACACGTGAGTTAATGTCATACTGTTCTGGTATGATATTTTGAACGAAAACGTTTCCCTGTTCTTTTGTCATTAGTAACAATCGTTTATCAGGACATGAAACCATTATTAATTTCTCTTTGGGAATATCAAAATTTGATGTCTGCCATAGATTGCAGACACATTGACCGATACTTGATCTATTGTTTTTTGCTATCATCTCCCATTCCGAAGGTCGTGGCATTATGAAATTAGATTTTAACTGGTTGATTGATAATTTTTTTTCTTTATTTTCATTTTTAGCTATTATATCATGCAACGTGAAATCTGTTTCACACGAAAACACAACGTCGATTCGATGATAATTACTAGTCAATGGTAGAATTCGTTTGAGAAACATATTATTTGCATATTCACCGTAAGTGTCGCATCGACGTTGCTCGCCTAAAAAAAGTAATTGATATATCGCATATAGTCTTGAAAAATTGCAACAATTGAACCAAGAGCATATGAATAGACGAGAAACTTGCATAAAGTAGAATTTTCTACTATTATTACTGAGAAACTAAATTTTTGTTTCATGTTTTTCTCATTTAGAAAATGGCTGTTCGACATAAAACCATATCAGATATAATTCAAAGTTCAAGTAAGTGAAGCTTTTTTTTTTAGAGCATTTAAAACCACTTGGTGGACGAGATAGAAAACCTTTTCAAGTAGTTGTTCTTATGAATTTCTAAACTAAACCAGACAAAGAATTAGTTATAGTTAGTTTCCCTGGTGGGATGACGACTCAGACTTTCTAATTTCAGTCCTTTTCTCTTATGACAAAAGAAAGATTTTCCATTTGTTGATTTTTTACTCATCTATTTTTAATAATGATAGTTAAGGTTCAAGATGGAATGGAGATTCTCACACACAATACCTACTTAGCAACACATCACCATCAAGAATAATAACCGATGTTTGTTGATTTAGATCACTCATAATTGTTTCAGGAAAAAAATCCGATATAAATGGAATAGTACTTGTTTTGTGTTGAAACGTTGGTTCGTTTTTATTTATCAGTGACAAAGGTGGTGTAATAAATTCATGCTCGCATATGACTGATAAGTTGATATTTGACCGAAATAGTGAGCAGTACATTAGTGATTTAAACAGTTTTTCATTATTATTATTTGACAACGGTTTTTCCGGCGGTAGCGACGATGTTAGTAAACGTACGTTACCTTTGTTGATTGTTGTAAATATTGACATTTTTTTGTCAATTAGAGTTTCTTTTATGAAATTGTTTGCTGTTTTTACGAATTTTGTCGAAGCATTACATAGTTCATCGACAATTTCATTTGGTAATTTAACTCCACTTAAAATTTTGTAAAAATCCTTGCTATTAGACTGAAATGAATTATCTGTTTTCAATATGGTTATCATTTTGGATAGGTCTTTGTTATCTGTCACTATTCTCGATTGGGTAGCTTGGACATGAGGATCGTTTGTCTGCTTTACGTTGGATAATTCATCAACTACAGTCAACACTTGCGCGCACCAAGTCGACGATAATGACCAGGCCAACCGAAGGTCAGCATCCACATGCCCGCTTAGACCTGCTGGTCCTTTAAAATCCTTATTTTGTGTTGATTCAATTGCATAATCACATGCAACACTCGAAAAATGGCGACCTTTCATGGTGACTGTCCAATTATCCATTAATTTTAACGATAAATACTCATTCAGTTCACTAATCTCATACATATGATGACACCCCATTCATGAATAATTTGTATGATTAAACGCGAAACAAAATGGAATAAAATAGCGCCACTGTTTATTTCGAACTGAAAAATTATTTGTTCTTGTTGCGATGTAAAGCGTGAAGATTGGAACTAATAAGGAATGTAATACGTAATCATAATATTTGAACATGACTTTTGTTTCACATTTCTTCCTCCTCCAATGTTCAAAATCCTTCATAACACTCATTAGATGTAAAATTTCACATGAATTTAAAAATGCATCGTATAATTCCTGTTTTTTGTTTTCATCATTTAGATTTGGCAATGTATCTTTCAGTTGATTAACAATAATAGTTAGCTCCATTACATTTTGTGCATTTTCATCAATAAATTCTTCGATTTGTAACGTGTACAATGATGTAAATAACAAGATGTACGCACGAAATGTGTGATCAAAGTTATAAACGCCAATAATTCCGTTAACCACTGTCGAATCGTAGAGTACTTGGAATAAATACTCTAAGCCTAAATGAGAACCCACAGTTTCTTCGATAAACGGGCTATATAATAGGGCAAACTTTTCTTAGCAAAGCGAATAGAAAATCAGTATTTTTCGAAAAAAGAAAAACAAACGAGCGAGTTGTTTCAATCTTTCTACTTTAAGTTTTCATTTCTAATTTGTTTATACTTTTCTCATTTAGATTTAAAACTATGGAATTTTTCCATTAGCACTAGCATGAGTGGCATACAATTACTATTAGTGACAAGTTCTACCGATGGTAAGAAGCATTTTTATTTCTTGAAAGAAACAGCCTGCGTGTTCAGCAAGTTTTTTGCTAAAGTACACAAGTAAAAGGTGTACTCATTTTTTAAAACTAAAGTGTACCTGATCCACTAATAAATTTACCAAGTATCCCAAATATATTTTTCATAAAATGCCAGTCACCAGGTAGCAAGAATATATCATCGTATTGTGGTTCAGGATTGTTTGTACTATCTTTTTCTTTCTCTTTTAACAAAGATGCGTAAATCGCTTCGTCGACGACTAAGACAGCTTTTTCTTGATATTTATTATCTATAAATTCGTTTTTAGTTAACTTCGAGATAGCTGCTGGTGCATTCGAAGCCGTCGCAGGCATGTCAATTGGATTTCCATACAAGAAAATTGATGGAGGTCTTTCTTTCATTGTTAAATATAAATACATATAGCCGGATAATAATGGATATTTTGATGGTTCATTCTTTAACTTGTCAATATGACTCAATGCATATACAAATAAATTATCATGAAAGACAGTAGACATTGTATTATCCAACAACTGAAAATTTGCTGGGCCGAAATTGATTGTTGATTGTGTTGTTTGATGGCTACTTCTGTTCGTTACATCGGCAAGAGACCAGGTTGTATCTTTCGTTTTTATTTTCGTTTGGTTGGAGGAAAGATTTTCTTTGTCAAACTCAAAGTCACTGTCTGAGAACGATAAAGAAAAACTTGTAAGCAGATAATTCTCTTTCCGTTACTTCTATATATCGCTAGAGAAATGATGCAAAACACGTTTACTAAAACCGTTAGCTCTGACGTTAGAAACTACGAAAAAAAGAAACAGTCTATTTACAGAGGATTTATCTTTAGTTTCTCACTAATGTCTAAAATATTTCTGTTTTTCGTTTATTTAGAGTACAAAGTATCCAGGATGTCGATTAACTGTTCGTTTATATCGAAAACTTTTACTTGTTTATTTAAACGCTATTTTTTACATGAAATTCGATAATTCTTAAATATTTAAGTAAGTAAAGATCGTTTTTATACTTGAAAGAACAGGATAGAGTCTAGCATTTCTCAGATGTAGAAGTGACTTCGGTTTCAAACATATTACCCTGATAAGAAGTTCTCATAGAATAAAATATCTTCTTGAGCTCTACATAAGTTTACTTTCAGCAAGAAAACTTCGTACTAGTTTCTCATTATTTGTTTGCCTGTTGATGTTGTGTTTATCTGTTATGCTCTGTTGATCAATCCTGCTTATAGTGAAACCATCATTCTTTTTGGGCCTAAATTTTCTTAAAAGTCCAGTAGGTTTATTTAGTATATTTGGACATGTTTCTTGAACATGTAATGCTAAAACGTAAATCATGCATTGAAGAGTAAGCAAAAATGTGTTCGTAAAGAAAAGTTTCAGTTAGGTTGCTTTAATGAAAAAAGCGAACCTTTTTCAACTGTTGGATTTGGATGAATATACAATTGATTAACAATATGGATACTACGTTTTCCATCAAGCGAATTGATTAATAGATCACATTTGTCCACTACTTTGATAAGAAACGAGTTTTTCAACACACGTGATGGTAAGCCATCTGAATTATATTCTTTTTCAGACACTGTTGTTAATGTGCGTTGCACTGAATCATACGACGAGACTAAGCCAAACTTATTGAGCAATTCGATCGCCCTTCGGCTTCCAGTTATTTTGTACAGCGAAATTCTGGAAATCAGAAATATATTATGATTTGAAACTGATTTAGATATCGAAGTGATGAGAGGAAGGAATAGATAGCACCTACATCTCATCTCTATTGAGCCGCAGCTTAATAAAGTGAATAACTTACGCTAATAGCAATTGTTTTGGATTAAATTTACTTTTATCTTTACAAGCGATCAGATCGAAACAAGTTGATAATTGTTTTAATTGCCGACCTTGGTCACACGGAATTGCTTCAACTTTTAAATTCATCGTAGTGCTTTGTTCTATAAATTCTTTATAATCAATCTTGTTCATAGTTAATAATTTTATAAAATTGAGTAACAATATAGGGACATGTTCTACATAATCATGCCAGTTCAATAAATTTAAACTTGATGTTTTATCACTGATACCTGATTTGTTATTGCTACATTCAATTTCACTACGAATTAGAGTTGATGTTTTTATTAGAAGATCATTTTCCATGTTACTCTGTTGTTGTTGCTGAGACAATATAGTGAGCGGGGGTAGTTCAACAATGCTGACAACACCACTATCGTCTAGTAAATTCTGAAGAATAAGCTTTAAATATATGCCAAAATCTTTTAATATTATATAATTGCCTGAACGTTTGCTCGAGTAAACTACGCTTAAAGTATCAACGGTTTTTAAGCGACTGAAGAATGTTCGATAATGTGTTAACATATCTCCAAAATGTTGTAATTTATCGTAAGCATGCGTTACTCGAACTATATTTCCATCAGATAATGTAATCATCAACCATTCCAATAACCGAGCAAAGACATCATGTGTACTTGCACCAAGAACGGCTTCGCTGATTGTATTAGGATTAGATTCGAATAATTGAGGTTCATTGCAAAACTCGTCATTTTCATCGTCAAATAAATATGGTGCGTTTGCAACAGCCTTCACTGGGGTCTCAACTGAGGATTGTACAAGTGAGTCTTCTACACTTTGTGTGTCCATATTTGTTGTAAGTATTGGACGGTCACGATCATTAACTTTGTCACGGTGCACAATATCGTATAAAACGTCCAACGATGATGTAACACAAGTTTGAATTGACTCAAAAAAGTCTTGTTTGACGTCTGCAATCCTTAAATTCGAGCATAACTCGATTAAATTTTCACAGAGACTGAAAACAGTTATATCTAAATAAAAAGAATTAAGCACATAGGTTTATGGACATATATGCATAATCCTGAGGTCCTGCTCTTGTCTCTTTCAGCAGTGCTTTCCATAGAGATCTTGTAAAAGTAAGTTACTTACCAACTTCAGTGTGTCCAGATGAGATAAATTCTATTTCGCTAGGTAATGAAGAAGTTTGTGCTAAAATATATTCGAAAATAAATTCGTTTGTTTATCTTAGTTTGTCAATACTTACGCATTCTATTCACGCGTGCGCGATCTTGTAAATTTGAAGTTATAATTGTTGATGTTGAGGAGAAATCATATTGAACGGATCTGTTTTGTATACAGGTTCCTCTAAAAATAGTTTTAGTCTATGTTGAAAGTTTATGCATATTTTCTTTTTATAATTTAGTTTTGCGTATGGTTAACCATCTTTTATTTGGTTATTAGTGATCAGATAAGTATTTCTTTTGTATCTGTTAATAACATGATTCTTTGTGTTTTGTTTTTTTTCTCTTTAGAACTATCGTGCAATATTACTCCTGATACACAATCGACACATCAAGGTATAGATTGTATATATTGTATGCTCGAGTGGAAAATGAATATACTGTATTATTTAGATTATCTACTGAGAAAGTAAACGAAGTAGTTTACAAGAATTAATAAAGATCAAACACAGATGATTAGCCAACCTAATTTCGAAAGGAGCTTAATGGATTATGAAAAAATGTTATCAGTTGTGATCTGCTTTATGAAAATATCACAAGTGTGTCTGTGGAATCATGTATGATTGACTCTAGTTGTGAGCGTAGACATGATGCTTTTACCTTCTGAGATGAATAACCTTTGTCCTTTTTAAGTAATAGAATTTTGAACCTTAAAAGATAAAAAAGAATTGTACCTGATTGGTATCGATATTCAAAATCTGTAATATTGTGCGCGTCGGCGTAATAATCATTGTCACTATTATCACCATCTAAACGGGACAGTAAGAAAAAATAAACATTTATAAACAACTTTCAGATATTTTTACCATCATCCGTTGGGCGATCAGATTGGTCAACGAAAAGTTGCATTAAACCACTTGCTAAAGAAGCGCTAGGCGTAGCTTGTTGTAATTGAGTTGATTGTTGTTGATCTTTAATTGCTGTTAGCAAGTAGAAGTATTTCATCAGGTCGAAAAGAGGAATTCAACAGAAATCGCACAGTATACCTTTAATTTTTCTATAAGTAAATTTACGATAACAATTATGATGGTAATTAGCCCCAATTAATGACAAACGATTTTTCAAATTAGGAAGTAAAGGCTCCATTTCTTCTCTGAAT
>CAJNOQ010008065.1:0-11580 GCA_905250885.1 Didymodactylos carnosus
AAAACCGCAAGTCGCTAGCTTTCATCATTAAAAGGTTATTGCAAAAACAACCGACTCCATTATTCATTGAAAACGATAGTAGTACAGGTAGTATAGTAGCTATCTTGCCCCTCAGCATTTTTTCTGAGTTGCTATTCAGAAATTATGTCACCTTCTAAGATAAAAACATCTGGAAAAGATCCTAAAATCTTCATCTCAAGACCGTTCATTTTGGAATATTTATAGGTGTCGTCGATGGAATTGGTGGTACAGTGAAACGAATGGTTTATGAAGACATAATGGCTGGAAAGAAATGCAAAAATGCTGGTGACTTTGTACGATTGATTAAAGATAAAAGTACACCGATAATAATCGATGAACTATTAACAAGTGAAATTGAATATGCTGAAATGAACCTGAAACAATTATTTGAACAAGTTAAACCTGTTCCGAATATTCAAAAAGTGCATTCAGTGATTGTTTGGGACGTTGATAAAATTGAATGTAAATTATATTCGAACAGTTCTAAAGGAAAAGTAGTTTGTTTTTGATGTGTTTTTTTCTTTTTTGTGTTGTTTGCCACTTAGGATTTTCAACAGTAATTTTTATGTGATTTACATGTTATACTGATAATAGATGAAAAGATACAGAGAAAACTAGTTCAGATAGGAGATACACCGGGAAGCAAGAAATATTGGAGGTGTTTAGAGTGAAATTTTTAAGAAAAAAAATCTTCTGCATGAGAAATCAAAAAAAAAGATGGAATTCCGTCACGGACGATATTTCTATAATTTTATTTGATTCAATGATTGATTTTAAAAACGAAGTAAGTATTTTGAAAGCCTGTTAAAATCTACACAACTTTCATCTCAGACATTTATTTCTATGATGTCTCAATTCGTAGCAAAACAGACGAAACTAAGCGCACCTTTGAAAAAATTCCATTTTCGGGAATTCCGTCACGACCAGTAATTTGTGAATAACTCTTATTTGGCAGAGCCAAATCGAATGAACGTTTTCGTGCGACTAGGACTCGAAGTTCTTTATGTGTAGTAAAAATTTGAAAACCTATGTTTTTAAAATGAGTGAGATCTGGCTCAAAGAAGTCCAAAAAAGGGAATTCCGTCACCTTTGGCCAGGCCGAAGAGATATAACCATGATTTCTACGATTATCTATGACTATGTCTGAATGCGGTATAACATTTTTAAATAAGGTCAGTGAATCTTTAGTTTATGCGTAGCAATAAATACATTGTTAACACATTGTCATAAATCTCACTTGTCATTTTTCTGCATTTGCTTATTTCCTGTATTTCTGAAAAACTTACGGGTATTGCTAAAAGACGCGAACAGCCACGAATACCCCCAAATTAAAATCTAAGTTAGCCAATCGATAGAGCTCATCGAGCTGAGTATATCAACGCCTAACAAACACCCAAAAAATTTTTATAATTTCGCTTTTTAAGCATACATTCTGAATGAACACCCACGAACATCCACGAACACAAGAAGAAAGGGTAAGAACACCCAAAAAGTGCGCCAAATTTCTCTTCAGGTTATTCTGGGCTGAGGGCGAGATGTGGGTGAGCCTACCAGTAACTCACCCCCACCCCCCACACCCACACCACACCCTCAAATCAGAATAACCTGAAGAGGAATTAGGCGCACTTTTTTGGGTGTTCTTACCCTTTCTTCTTTGTGTTCGTGGGCGTTCGTGGGTATTCATTCAAGATGCACGCTTAAAAAGCGAAATTATAAAGACCTTTTTGGGTGTTCGTTAGGCGTTGCTATACTCAGCTCGACGAGCTCTATCGATTGGCTAACTTAGATTTTCATTTGGGGGTGTTCGTGGCTGTTCGCGTCTTTTAGCAATACCCGTAAATTATTTTTCCCGTAATATTTTCTTCTCCAATTTTCATTGCTTCTGACGACAAATCAACACCCGTATAAGATATAATACGACGCCATATGTTATGTTCATGAAATAATTTCGTAAGATAGGCAGCATCACCGCATCCAAGATCCAGTAAAGAAAATGGTTCCTAAGATAATAATAAACATTGATCTTTGTCTCTTACTAAATTAGATCCCATCAAAAAAAACTTACTTTTAGTTTACTATTGATATAATCTGGCAGTTTCGAAAACAATGTTTCATGTTGATTGTAATTTTCTGCTAATATTTGTCTATACGTATGCCAACTTTTTAAAAATAGTGTATCTTTATCAAGCTCTGGAACGGCTGAATTACTGCTCATTTTGCTTTTTATCTAGAAGTTACATATTATTTTGCGGCTGAAAGATAATCTGATAGACCAACAAATGAAAAGAAAATGTAAAAATTCAAGTCATGTTCTGTTTCTTACTTTCTATATGATCTAGACCTACAATTATAAACGAAGCTAAGTTTAGTTGATAGAGCTTTAAGATATACTATTAAATATGATATACATTAATGTCTCTGTTGATCTTACTGAGCGTCAAACCATGTACAACAGGAATGCCATTTTCAAACTAAAATCCAGTTCAACTCTTACACTTTATTGTAGAGTTTTCACAATAGACATTATATAATTTAAAATCGATACACAGTTTTGTTTCAAGCGTCTTTTCGATTGTTTTAGGTTGAAATTCTATCAGATTTTGTTTTTCTATACAGTTTAATAATGACGAGTCAGAAAAAGATAGTTTTAAGTTGTAAGAACAACGACAAACATGAGAATTTTGCTTTCTGTTTTATGAACATATCACGGGAAAAAAAATAAAGTTGGTTTAGAGTTGCTGAAAAGTGATTTTTCGTATTCATAACACTCGATAGCTCAGAAGATTTTCTATTTTTGGCCCGAGGTACTTCCGAAAGTTTAGGAAAAGTTTTCAAATTAATATTATTTTTCCATGGAAAACTTTTTGCGCCATTTTGTTTCAAAATTTTTCTTAAACTTTCGGAAGTACCCCGGGCCAAAAATAGAAAATCGTCTGGGTTATCGAGTGTTATGAATACGAAAAATCACTTTTCAGCAACTCTAAACCAACTTTATTTTTCTTGTTCCGGTGATATGTTTCGCTATTTAATTTGAAAACTTTTTATGACAAAATTATTTTAAAACGAGTAGAATTCGCACGTTTTATGTAACGCGATAACCAACCTTGGCAAAAAACAAAGAAAATTCGGTATAGCTATTGACATCACCCACTATCACGAAAAATCAAAGAGTAGGTGGTGTCAACTACGGCTAGTGACGCCAACAGGCTGAATTTTAAGCATGTAGGTGTCTACTACTATTTTTATATTTTCTTTTTTCTTTCTTGAATAGACATGATATATCTGAAAAGAAGGAGAATCATGTACAATTTCGGTCTATCGTGTCTATTCGAGTGGAAAGAAAATGTACAAATTTCTCGCCTATGACAGCATGTTGAAAGAGTCAGTATTTCCGCCTATGACAGCATGTTGAAAGAGTCAATATTTCCTTCAGTTAGAAGCTGTTTTAGATCTCAAAATACTTGAAAAACATACGTATTTCCGATTAAAACGGCTGCTTACACGAATGAACCCAAAACTAGTGATGTTTTGTGGGGCAAGCCGTTCTTTAGAAGATGTGTAATAGTACAGTTGTTGCTCAGGCATGTCTTTTCAAGAGATGGCATGGCATAGTGGTTATGTTGTTCATCGCGTACTGCAAACGAACTGTGTTCGAACCTCACCGCTACTAGGTCATGTAATAACGTTAGACAAGTTACTTGGATCTTAGTGTGTCGGATCAACCAAGGCATTCTTTCTTCTTGATCACAGATAAATATGAGTGACTGGTACTCCTGGGGAACAATCAACATGAAATTTCTTGAAATTGATGATCATCTAATGCTTTAGAGCACTACATGGGCGTGCCCACTGATGACCAGTTGCAATTCTAATTTATTAAACGGAAATTGATTTTTTCTTAACTTTCGCTAACAACTGGGTTTTGTAGAGCAAATAGTTGCCATAAGATGAGCTATGAAGGCACTCTAGTGACTATGCAGTACTCACAGAAAAACTACTTCTTACAAGCCCTGAAGTTGGTTACAACCGAACAACCAGATAAAGCGGGTTTGCAGGTGAGCAACAGGGTCATAAATTCAAAGCCACTTGTCGAGACGGCAAAGAGAATGGTCTTCACTTTTTCAAGAACTTGAATTATCGCTGGACGTTCTTGAAATGTATACTGTAGTCCGATGCAAACAATTATCAGAGCGTGGCACATCAAGAATGCAACGTGCATGGATGTAGCAGCCAAATTGGAAAAAGATTCGAGCCATCGTTCAGATGAAAAAGTCTATCTGATTATTTACATAACATTATTCATAATCTTAAAAAGCTGATGTTTTTCTTGCATTCGACTCATCCTAGGCCAAATCTGTAGAGCACCTAAATGCGTAGTTAGTACAAAATTTTAATTTTACACGAAGATATGCAAAAATGGATATTTCATGTACTATAGGTTTTCACTAGGTTTCTGAAACTTTCTTGAAAAACAACTGTTGCTACGAGATTCAGCGTGGGCGATTACCTATAGGGTGTCCGTAAAGTCCTTAGAGTTAGAAAATGTTCAATATTTTCTTTATTCTTTACCCAAATGAGCTGATTTTTTTTCTGAATGTGGAAAGTAAATAGAAGTGTTTATTCAATGCAGACAGACCATTTATGAACGTAAAAACAGCAAACTTTCTTTAATGAAATAAGTAATTCACTATGATGACGTTTTATTTTGTACAAAACGTAAACCACTCGTTGAACCTGATCATGTTCAACAGCGCCTTCATGTCTGTATGAATAATGGAGGACAATTTGTCTCAAACTAGGCTTACATATCACTTACATATCACTTACATTTCTGATTAAATAAATAAAAGAATATACTATAGCATCAGTATATAACTATGAGAAAAAACCTCGTTGTAAAGTTTACTTATAGCGTTAATAAAATTATTTGTTTTATGTTCATAAATGGTCTGTTTTGTGATGAATAGACACTTCTATCCGCTTACTATACTCAGAAAAAAAATCAGCTCATTTGTGTAAAGAATGACGAAAACATTGAACATTTTCTAACTCTAAGGACTTTGCGGACACCCTATATACGATATATGTTTCCATTCCAAAGTTACACTTGTTTTTAGAGAAACGAAATCCGTATTTAAAGTTTTTTTATCAATTTTTTGCAGGTAGTTTCCTATGAACAGCTGATTAATAATTAAATAGTAAAACTTCGTTTCACTTCAGAATCTTTCCAGCCAGTTATTCCAAAGTCTTGAATCATTATGTGACACAGATAGAAACACCTTTCATTCACTTAGAATTAATGAAAATCGTTTTTTTCGATATACTTCATATTATGAACTGCATATTACACATAAAGATCCTGATACACCAACAATTGTGTTACATTTTACAGACGGAAGCAAAACAGTGGCAACAATTCAACAGTTATTAGACAAAAAATATACAAAAATTCAGTTAAGAATCCAAACTGATATAAAACAACTCATAATAGAGATCGATGATGAGAAAAAAGAATATGAATGGCGAAAACTTTTACAGGGCGATGCGGAATCAAGAAAATTATCAATTGTTGTATCTTGTAGTTTATGTCATACAAAAGTTTATACAGTATTGGGCGCAGATCCATATTTGCCTGAAACAGCATTGTCTAAGGAAGAGTTGAATAATATGTTAACAAACTGTCGATTAACATTACAGGCTCAAAAAGAAAAATGAAAAGATGAAAAAGAAAGAATACCAAATTTGTTTGATACAAGATTTTTGAAATCATTTGTTGAAAAGCTAAACAATATTAATGATACGTTAACCTCTAAAGAATTTACTATTAATGAATTAAAATCTGTGAATGATATTTATGACTGCTTTAGAAAATTTCCAGAACCAACTGCTCTAAGAACAGTTCTAAAATTTTACTTCAATTAAATCGATCGCGGATACACATCTACTTTTGACAGAATATGATGATAATTCAATACCGCCAGATGTGAACTTATGCAATATGTGGACAACTTCGATGAAAAATGCCTATTGTAAAGCACAAAAAGTTATTGAAATAACACTGGATGATTATATATTTATTTTATGCTCATTATATATGCAACTGATTCTTGCGTACGTCTGGATGAACATAATTCAAGAAAGCTCTTCAATAGATGATACAACTTTTTCTCAATTATGTAACGAATTAAGCGAAATATATCCTCTATTACAAAAGAAGCCCAAAAATATAAATGCAGTTAAAATATATAAAACAATGACAGATAATGCTAATAAAATTTATGAATAAACAAAAGAAATGAATAATGATTTTGATGACGTACTAACAATGAATCAAGGCAAATTTGATATTGAAAAAGATATGAATACAGCATTTATTAACTCACAACTTGGAAGAGATGTTCATCTATGGATTTACGAAAAAGATCGGTTAACTATATGTGAACCACATGAAACATTCACTAATTTTGGTATGGCACTTATTGGTATACATAAACATATAAAACAAAAAGTTGTATTTCATAATCAAATTGATAAAGAAAGAAATATCCAAATTATATGCAGTGCAACGACAGAACAATCAAGTAAAATGTTTTATGTTCCAACTGATGAAATCGTTTTACGCTCAAAAGAAATAATGGAAATTGACATAGTATTTTCTCCACCAAATGAGATTAATACATATGAACTAGATTATGATATTAAATTAGATCATAATGTAATTAAAAAAGGTTTTCATGTTCCTGCGAAAGTAGTGCGTGTTGATGTTGAATTATCTAGTAATATAATTGATTTTGGTTATATACCATCTAACAGACATGAACCGTTGGAAAATCAATTAATTTAAAAAACGTTTTCCCTTGTTCATTATTTATGAAATCACAATTACAACAAGATACAATAAAATCGTTACATTATTCGTTAAAATTAAAGGATAATCTATTAAACCTTCCACCAAACACAACAATTCGTTTTACTTTGATATTACAACCCAAAAATGAATATGAAAATGAAGATATTGATATTGATGTTGATGTTATTTTAGCTATTGATTCATCAAAAAATCTCAAAACGTTAAAAGTTTTTGGACATATTCGGCCATCAAAACTTTCAGTTATGTTTCAAGAAAAACCTATACTCAATAACCAATTATCATCTGCAAATTTGCCATTGAATGACTTTCTCATAGGTAAAAGTCGATTCATTTCATTGGAATTTATTAACACGGATCAAGTTGAATATTGTTTAAATCTGGTGAGTGTATTACAACTCAGTACAAGAAATATTATTTTGGCACCGAGTGAAACAAAGAAATCTCGATATACAAATTACTATGCCGAAACAATAAACAAAACAGCATCATACAGTTGCTATTGGCTTTTTGAATAGTAAATATCGTATTTTATAAACAATTTTTTGTGAAACAAATATTCCTAATGTGCAGTTTAAGCCGAAGAATTTATCTAGAGATATAGCGACAGCACACCCGCATGATATGACAGTACTATGGGATCCAAAGACCGGTAAGATAATGCTAATTACTCAACAAGCAAAAATCATTAATAATAGACATGTAAAAGCGATGATTAAATATGATCAATTTGATATGAAAGATGGAGAAAAACAATTCTTAGCAACAAGATTTAGCATGGAACTAAACGAATTTTCTCTAAATCCAAATACCGACAAGACGGTTAAATTTTCTTATTATCCAATCGATTTTTGTGATTTTGACGGATGTATACATTTACAACTAAATTCTACAGCACATGAAAAACTTCCATATGAAATTAAATTCAACAGATCACGCTTAGAAACAACTCCTAAAAGTTTAGTAGATATTAGATTAATTAAACCAGGAAAAACATTTCATAAAATCTTAATAATAACAAATACTGGTCGTAAGATTTTACATTTTAATATAAGTGAAATAAATAATAAAATAACGTTTATTAAATCGGTTAAATTTCAACAAGAAAAAGAGATAGTAACATCGTTTAACCAACAAATTCGAATTGAACCGAAGAAATATGTTTCACTTCATGCAGCAATCGATTGCGATGATGAAATAAATATAATTTTTTATGCTGGTATTGTTCAGCTATTTGAATTTGAAGTCTTATCACAACGTGATCCAGTTATTACCTTGGATTCAGAAGTTTTAAATCGTATTGTAAAAATTTGTGTTATTGGGCATTTGTTCGATAATGATGGAGAAATCTATTAATGATGCATCTCTTCTCAGATTAATTGAAAATAATTCTCATTCCTGGCTGCCAAATGTCGCTGAAAGAAAAAAATGACTTTTTTAACTCATTTTTTGATAATCATTTACCTGATCTGTAAGATGTCCTTCAACACATTCAAACAACAACAAAATTCAATAATATTCTGGATATAACTGGAATTATTCTTAATGACATATGCCAACAAAAAGTTTCATTACAAAACTTCAAACAACTTTTTCATTTTAGAACTTATTATGATATTCAACAAAAATTAACTTCCGATTTTGGTGACATTGTTCCAGTATTAAAAAAAAAATTATTATCATCAGACATCTGGCGTTTTTTCACTGAAGTGAACTGTTTCGAAGGCAGTATTATATTAAAATTAAATATGACGGACTATCTTTCTATTCTGAGTCAACTAATTCCTATGAATCGCGTTTCAAAATCAATTGAAGCTGTTTGGACAGTACTGTCTTCTATGCGTAAAAAGGAAACGACATTTGGATCAGTATTCCAGTTACTATGTAAATTTATTACTGCACATACCAACAACGATAAATGGTATAAATTATCAGTGCTCCTGCTACTACTCATATTAGAGTGATACGGTCCGTACATACCAAGCAGTATGCCATACTCTCTAAAAAAAATTGTTCCTCCCAGAACCTTTAAAGGTTTATACAGATGAAACGAATTCGAAACCTCTAAAGGTTCGGTAGAAAGAAGGTTTCGTAGAAAAAGTCTGGGTTCTTTAAACAAAAGATTTCGTGGAACGGGTTTCGTATCGACTTGCTTGAAATGAAAGGTTCCGAGCGGTACTATTTCTGAGCTTTTTCAAAATACGTTAAGTTCAGAGCTTTTTTGAAAATAGACCTCTCTTATTTTTTACTACTCTCAGACAAAAAAGACATATATATTTATATGCGTTTTATTTCCGCTAAATAAATGTTGTTGCACCAAGTCCAAACAGGTTTTGTACGTATACAGAGAGCTTTTGTATTCATATACGGGTGAACCTTTTTGCATTTTTCAACTTAAATACGAAACCTTGCCTAGTTTCGTACACTGGGCACAAAACCTTTCGATCTACAAAACTCCTAGAGATTCAGTGTAAAGACGCGAAACAATCAAAAATTCAGAAATGACCCACGAAACCTTTACGGTATTGTAGCAAACAATTTTTTTTTAGCGAGTAGTAAGTCCTGTTTCATTTTGTCGGTCAACTATTCAATTTTTATAAAGTATAGTTGTCCAAAACCATTTCAAGTACACTGCTGAGAAGAGATTCAAACAGCGAAGGATTTCTGCGATAAATTTGTGTATTTCGAAATTTTTACTTGATTTTTAGTTTTGGACAAAAATCTCGATAATTTTTCAACGTGAAAATTCGACAAAAAGTAAAGTAATCGGATAGGATAGAAATACACATTAGTCAACTCAGTTTCTGATCCTGATTCCGAATATGATATTTTTGTTGCATAAAACTTAAGTTCTGATGGAGAAAATTGAGCACTACGAGCAAAATTCTGACTTTTTGCCTCAGATTTAGAAAAAATAAATTTTCTCAGCAACGGAAAAGAATTTCAAAACAACTCATCAGATCTCTGAAGCTGAGCTTCCGGTGCATCTAATGCCGTTGTTAACTGATTACGAATATCACCTTTTTATCTCGATTTGACCTCACCTTCATTGAGAAAAATCCAAAACACTGAGTAGAGGTCAAAAATCGAAAAAACCGACCTCTTTCTTAAAAATGATTTTCTCCAATCACAAAATATGTTTTGTGCGAAACTGCTTTTCAAACTCACTCTCACAATGCCCTCTCCCCCCTCCCCCCCCGCACCTCCCGAACACTGCCAAAAATATCCAAATGTGTACTATGAAACTTCGTGGAAGAGTCGGGGTCCTGTTCGCAGAAAGGTCGTGTCACGGGTTCCGTACTGCTATAAATAGTGAGCTTCGGTTTATCGTGTATTGAAGAGAAAACCGGTCAAGCACGATAAGCAATGAAACTGTATATCTGTAATCGTATCACATAATGACTATTAACTAAATAACTTCGCCCAGGTTTCAAAACATGATATACAAAATACAAAACCAGGCTCATTTATCATTTATTCTTCTTTTCCAATAAACGAGTCTTCGCGGTAATCTCGTGTCACGTACGTATGTGACTTCATCGGTACAAATTTAATGTGTGTTTTATTCGAACAGCACAAAAGTGTTCTGTAAATAAATAATGGAAGTGCATTTTGAACCCATACACATAAATAAAAACATATATCATTACTGTGCAAATTTCATGAAACATTCATTTCAATTAATCAAACGGATACGACTGCAGCATGTTGTTGATTCCATTATTATTTCAAGTGATTCTCGTTAACGTATAGCCGCCATTGTCCGGATTATATGAAATCATGGTTCAAGTATCTGACATCAGTTTGCGAACAGAAAATTACTGTGGAAAGTTACAAAGACATTTACTGATTTCTGTTCAAGGTAATATTTATTTATACTTATTCAATTATATACATAATTACTCAGTGATCATGGGTAGCACAGCTCATGTTCACACATTTGCTAATCAAGAGTATCATTCGCAGTACAGTTATTCGGAAATGTCTGAGAAATGTCCATATCCGTACATGATGCAAACATGATGCAAACGCTTGTTAATGATGGTATCAGCAGTGCTAAACAATAGCGAAATGATGAGTCACTTCAGAATCTTGAAAAGTACAAGCATAAAAAAACGTTTTGAAAGCGCATGTGTTAGAGAAAAACAAAAATTTTATTCTTTGCTCTCTTCTCGGGTCATCAATTCCTCTAAACGGTGGCCTCTTGCAAGTGGAGCGATTGAAAAGAAAAAACCTCCTTGTGTATCATCGCTAAGAACTTCGAACGGAGATTTGTCTAATGACCCTAAGGAGAAAGCTGAGTTGATTCTTAAAGTTTTTGTGTTAATGTATGTCGATGTTTTTGATATATTACACTTTGGATCATATTCCAAACGACCGATGTATCTTTCTTTTGATGAAAAAACAGATTTTCTTCGTTTCCTTTGATGAGTTTACTAACATAGGGAAAATGTTTGACTTCTTCTCATTCTCTATTATGAATGAAAAACTCCAAAGGAAATTAAATACGTTTACATGTTTTTAGGCATTTTTTTTATTTTATAGAAAGAATGGTTTTTCATTTCTATATATATGTTACAGGCCAACTTAGAATTCAGGCCAATTCCAGATTGGCCTAGGTCATCTTGGAATTCTAAGTTGACCTAGGCCAACTTAGGATTGAGATGCCTGCATCTTTCGATGCTAATATA
>CAJNOQ010008066.1:0-11580 GCA_905250885.1 Didymodactylos carnosus
GGGCAAAATATGAGCCCAAAATCTTGAAATAACTTGGATGACCCTCATTAGATGTTCCTAGAAACAGCTCCAGATCTCCCTCATTTAAGGTGAAAGTCAGCAATTTTTTTCGGCCAAAGCTGTTTTATGACCACGCCCCAGCTAACTAGAACGAAAAAAGTCGATAAAAAAACTTTTTCCAAAAAAGTGGTTGGATACCCATGGATTCACCCAATAATGTTTCACACAGGAGAAATTACATGATCATTTCAGATATAGTGAAACGCCTAACAGCCTTCGCATTTCAGTTCTCAACATTTGCATGTCAACTTAGGTTTATATAAGTTATTCAAAAAGTTTGTCTAAGTGTCTCAAATTCTGAAAACGATAAGGATATTTTGTTTATTACTTGTTTCCAGTCCAAAAATTCTTAAAACTATGACTTTCCCAAAACTGTTCTCGACAAAATTTGTCACAAAATCACTCGCTTCGCTTTTATTTAGAATGAAGATCACCAACAATTCGTGTTATTAAAACGATTAATACCATTTTTCTGTCTTCATATTTCTTTACTTCTTCGTTTATCAATCGTTGATCGTCATTTAATATCATTTCCAACAGTAATATTTAGTTCCACTGTATCAAAATTACTCAGCTCATTTCAAAAACTTCTCGCAACAGTTGTATCTAATCTACGTTTGTCATCACTTACAACTTTATCATTTAACAAAATATCTGATATGTTCGATGGTCGTCTATTTGCATTTACAGTTCATTCAATCAATTCTAACAACAGTCATTTTTCTATTGACTGTGAAACATCGAATATCTTTCGACAAAGTTTGCACTTAATTGATGAATCTGAGACAACAACTGCTACACCACCACTTGAAAAGCTATTAAATGAAAACCTAAAACAATTGATCTTATCTGGAGATATAAAGTGTTCATCAGAAGCATCGTCATTATCAACCATAATAAATTTGAGAAATAGCAAAAGAAAACTGTCAAAAATATCGAATCCGTTTATTGATGAGTATTTAAAACCGATTTTATCAGCAACAGATGCAAACATCGATTTTATGGACACTCCTAATTCATCACATACACAATATGAAGGTAAGAGTGTCTTTGAAGCAGAGAATTAGTTGATTTTAATTTCAATCCAACTCTTCGTTTGTGATTTGAAATTTGTTTCCAGAGATTTAAAATACTTCCGTTGTAACATTAAAAGGCTAAGAATTATGGGAGTCAACGCTTAGAATGTCTGCAATCTGAAATGATTGTCCTAGTGCAAAATCAAATTTATTAAGTGACCCATAAAGCAGTGGTGACGCGAAGAGGTTAGAGCTGGAGGGCAGTAGGATCCAAATCAACGGTGAAACAGCAGACTCCGGACTCCGTTTGGCTGCACTTGACTCCGAGATGCGTTGTAATTCTATTATTCTCATCACCATCATCATGAAACAGCATTTAATGGAATAAGAATTAGGAATTCAATTAATACAAATTTAAAAGATTCCTATTTGCAAGTTATCATAAACTATATTGTAAAATATATACATAAACAGACTGCTTGTTGGATGTTAACAGAGAAACAAAATCGTTTATCAAGTGAAAGACTATCAAGAGTGATGGATATGAGTAAAAAAGAATAAAAGAACTAATTTTGCATTTCCAGATATATTTTTTCGGTCCTTCATGTAAACTGTTGGTTGACCGTCACATAGCCTCAGAATTGATGTTGGAAACGACTGTGAACAACAACCAAAAAAGTTAATTTCTACTTACGAATGATTCAAATCAACAAAAGTCTTACTATTTGATGCAAGACCACTGAGAAAAACGATTCTTCTAAAGAAATTAAGATACATTTCTTGAGACTCGACCGCCTCAACTGATTCCACGTGACTCCATGTGACTCCACGAGACTCCATACGATTGGAGTCCGACGGAGTCTGCTGTTTCCCCCTTGGTCCAAATTCAGAGTAAATTCAGCAAAAATTTTCAAAGACTATCAGGAGGGGGGGGGCACCCATCCTCTCTCCATGCAGTCGTGCCACCACGGCCAAGAAGTTCAGGAGTTTGTGAGAATCAGTCTTTCCAAAGTTGTTGTCTTCTGTGTTACTGTTTCGATGCAAATCTAAAGGTGGTCTCTTCTCGTTTTCCTAGGTAAACATCATTGGCATCAGATGAAAGAATGTGGAACTGAAATTGATCGTATACGAGACAATAACGCATACAAAGCCAAAAATCCTCGATTTGCAACAACAAGGGATCAAAACTTTTATAAATACTTTACTCTTTATGGAAATTCTCTAACTACAAAAGATATTAAAGATAATCAATTACAAATTGTATTACCATCATCATCAACGGTCGATTCTACGGAAAAACAAAAACAGGAAAAGAAAGCTAAATATTCAACAAAAGCTCAAAAAATTGTAGAAGGTAATGTAATGCGAAGGACCAGTTTAGTTTGAAATCAAAAGTTTGAAATTTCTATTTTTAAGACAATATTAAACGTCAAGCGGATATAAAAATTCAAGAGGAAGATGAACAAATGTTAAGAATTACAAATATGTTAAAAACAATACCAAAAAATAATTATTTTGATTTAATTAAAATACTAGATAGTAATTTACAATCAAGATCATCATGTATTCAAACATCAACAAATCGTTTAAAATTATTAACATTAAAAATGAAATATCAACGTAAATATTTACAATTATTATTAACAACAACAGATAATAAGAATAAGAATATATTAGAGCAGTTACGAATTGAATATTTTGCTACATTAACATCAATTACAGATTTAGAAAAGATTACTAATCCATTTAAAGAAAAGAAAAAGATATGAAAGAATTATTATTGTTAGTACACGATGATATTAATCTTACACCGAATTTTATTGAAAAATGGTATCGTTTTCAAATGGAAACAATTAATAGTTATTTACCAAGATATGAAAATAGTAAAAAAGATGATCGAGTACCGGATTTCATACCAGATAAATGGCAAGTTGAGTTTCTCGATGCAGTTGATAAGAAACAATCAATAATTATTTTGGCACCAACAGCATCTGGTAAGTTCTAATGAAATATTCATTTGTTTGCAGAGATGTGTTTGTAAGGGAGGTTGTCACAAGGCACTTTTTTGTCCTCTGCGGTCGTCTTGCCAGGCGATTCAGTAACAATAAATTCGTAGTGGGTGAAAGCTTCGGTTTTCAATATAGCTAGCCCCTCACATTCCTTTCTATAGTGTCCATAACTGTGCGTCAATCAATAGTCCCATTTTCAATCGGAAAGCTGAGTTGGTACAAAAAACTTAAAAATTAAAGTTGTCTCATCTAACGATACTTGGTTTTCTTGTAAGTTAGGGAATATGTTATGACGTGTGCGGATAAATCTTCTAGGTTTAGTGACATAAAACTGTCATAGCCGCTTTCGGTCGATTTGCTTGGATCGTCCTCATCGATGGCGATCTCTTCCTTTTGAAAAGAAAACCTTTTCATCTCTTGTGCTGTTCTGTCCTGTCTTGCCGCATAGGACAGGACGGAAAAAAGTGTCTGCTGTGCACCTTTGGTTTGTAAAGACTCATACTATGAAATACATTGTTTTAGTTTTTGAGTATACGCTTGGAAGATGTGGAAAATAAAACCTTTGTTATTCACACTTTGCAGCTGTGTAATTTCTTCCTTTCATTGTTCTCTTTTAGGTAAGACGTATGCATCCTATTATGCAATGGAGTCTGTATTAAAACAATCAACTAACAGTGTGTGTGTTTATGTTGCACCAACAAAAGCATTAGTTAATCAAGTTGCTGCAACAATTTATAGTCGTTTTAATAGTCCTTGTTTCGGGTTATTTACACGTGATTATCGTCTTAATATTGATCAATGTCGAATTTTAGTTACAGTACCACAATGTTTAGAAATTTTATTATTATCACCAAATCATCAACAATGGCGTAATCGAATTCAATATGTTATTTTTGATGAAATACATTGTATGAGTGGTGAACTAGGTGCTGATGTATGGGAGAAATGTATGTTAATGATTAACTCACCAATGATTGGATTATCAGCAACAGTTAATAATGGTCGAGATCTTCACCGTTGGTGGACATCGGCTGAAAAGAAACGTGTAGAATTATATAAAAGGTCAACAATGCGTGAAGTTTGTTATATAACATATAATGAACGTTTAGCTGATTTAAATAAATATTTATATTCTAAAAAACAATTACATCCAGTTCATCCAATTGGTTTAATGAATAGTAGACAATTAATTGAAAGAGGAAATTTACCTATTGACTTGATTCTATCGCCAAATGAAACATTGCAATTACATGATGCAATACGGAGAACAGTAACCATTGATGACGGTATCAATTTGGAAGGAAAGTAAGTTCTTCCTATGTTCATATTTGTCCATTTTTTTAATTTACCATGCCACACAGTGGGCATTTTTTCATAGAGTAGGCGGACATCTGTTTTTTTGAGTTAAAAATGATTATTTTAGCATAATATGGTCTTACTATGTGTCAGATATTAGTAGAAGTAAAAGAGGTCGAATTCGAGAAAAGAATTTTTCGACAAAAAATTTCTTAGGGGGCCGGGTCCTAGCCCTGAATTTTTGTCAGAAAATGTTTTTTTTCTAAAACTAACAAACTATATATCATTCGATGCAGTTTTTCACGCTGATCCAGAATATCACCTTATTTTTTAACAGAAGTGATTCCGGACCGAATAAATTGTAAAATACCTAAAACATTTTGGAAAATCCATAACTATATATAGATAAAGTTGTGAGATTTTGTAAGTCTACGACAGATGCAGAGTATGCTAATGAACAATGAATGAGCCCTTAAAAGATAACGAGAACCCGTTAAAACTGGGTCTATGCAAATTCTTTAAATTATTCTCTTTTAAATGCGACTCAGAAAATAAGGGTACACTGTTCAATTTCATTTTTTTAGCGGACATGATCGGCCAATAGAAAACATTTCAAGAATTTGCCTAGACTCAATTTTATAGAACTTCAAAGTGTTTCTGCGTCTTTGTATTAAAAAATTCGAAGCATTTTTCAATAAAGTAGTGGCATGACACTTACAGTAGCAGAGCGACGTAGACAAGCCGAATAATCGGCTGTACACTCCTCGTTACAAAAAAGTCGTATGCACTAGTTAGAAGGAGTATTAGCAAAAAAGTAGAGACTCATTGCTCTGTGTGGCAGAGTTAGTTCTTAGTCTTTGCAGAATGGATGTTCATCTAAACGAATACTAGAAATACTAGATGATTCTATGTAAGTATACATTTATGTTTTCTAGATACAATGAACAATCGACGACAACAACAGAATCAAAAATTTGTGTTCCATCATTATCAAATTATTTTACGAATGATTGGATAATAGAAAGATCAAAATGTAATGATTATAGTCGTCTAGTACGTGAACAATTTACAACGATGATTAAAGATAAAGAAATAAAATTAATTGATTCTGTTATAAATAATATAAATCAAGAAAATTCGTCATTGACTTCAATGTCAATTCAATATCCCGAACCAAAACAAATGTCATCATTAATTGTTGAATTTATTTTAACATTACGTGAACGTAATCTATTACCATGTTTAGTATTTTCTGATTCACGTCAATTATGCGAAAGTAATGCATTAAGTTTAACAAGATATTTTGAAAAAGAAGAACAACGTTTAAGAAAAATAAAATATAAATTACAAATTGAACAAATTGAACGACGTTTAGATGAAATCAATAAAAATAAGAAACGAATAACAAAATTAGCAACAGCAGCCGCTGGAAAAAGTAGAAAGGGCAGTGATAGCTCTGAACAAATAATAAATGATGGTGGTGATGATGAATCAAAAAATGAATTGAGTAGTATAGAACGTGCATTGTTCTATGATATTTTACCGGAATGTACATTGACAAATTTACAAACTTCAGATACTGAATTAGCTAATCGATTGAGGGAACGTGCATCACAAGACAATCCACAATTGGTTAGGTAATGTTACAGATAAAATGAAGATTCAGTCAAATTTCAAGTTTTCCGAGGAGAAACTAAAGTTCTAATTTTATCTGACAACAAATCTTTTGGAAAAATTAAAGTTTTAGTTTTACCTAGATAAATTTCAAATTTGTCTGAAAAATCGTTAGTTAAAAGTGAAATGCTAAGTTTACCTAAAATTGTTTGAGCAGAATTAAATTTTACCATTAACTAAATGAAATGCTAGTTTTAGCTGGGTTCGTAAAATAAAGGTGTGTCGGCCCTTCGATTCTAACGACGAATTCTACCGTAACCCAACGATAATGCAATATTAGGTCCATCGACTCACTATACAAATAGATGCATTTTCATCACAGACGCTACTGTTTTAAGATTATTTTTAGAAAGCTTTTTCTTTAAGGTTTATGAAACGTGGTATTGCTTATCATCACGCTGGTATAAATAATAAAGGACGTGTAGCTGTTGAAGCATTATTTAGAAATCGTTATATACAAGTTGTATTTTCAACATCAACATTGGCTTTAGGTATCCATATGCCAACAAAAACCGTTGCATTTGCCATGGACTCAATTTATTTGGATGCATTAGCTTATAGGCAAGCATCAGGCAGAAGTGGACGAAGAGGTTTCGATGTTCAAGGTTAGTAGTTGATATATTTTTAAAGTAAACCAAAACCCAGATTTATTTTTAAATATAATCATTTTCATGATTCTTTCTAATCATGAGTAAGTCACTAGCTCTTGATTTCATTCAGATGGATTAGTTTGTGTAAGGAAAATCAAACCAGAACAAAATACTAAGTTTTTTCTCACGAAAATACAACTGAATTAGCATTTTTCTAATAATTAGTAAAAATTTTTGTAGAATAGAAAGTTGCGGCATGCGATCATATGGTGGAAGGGTCTGGTCAAAACTAGGAGAAACGCGATAAAGCGGTGAAACTGTACGCCAAGTCAAATTTTAAATTTTCTCAATATTTCATGAAATTTATGTTTGCATGATGTCAAGACTCTCGTCGCATTAGGAGAAACCTCGAAAGACAATTTTAAAGAAGTTTATTCTGTTCCAGCCTCGAAGATAACTGTCAGTTGTGCAGAATCTTGACAAATTTAAAAAGTTTCAACTACCGCACGTTAGGGCACGCGTAAGATTCTGTATCACTGGTTTTGTAGAACAGGCGCAAATAAATTGAGCTTTCTTCCACCGATATCTAACTTATGCTGTGTGAGTTCAAATGAAACAGTGCTGCTGTATTTCGTTGCCTTGGGTTCTTGTGCTGAAGATTGTACGTTATTATGATTATACATATGCGTCATGATTTAAATAGTAAAACAAAAGTTGCGTCTACTTTTCAATATTCTTTAAGATTAATGTGACTGCTTCTATAAAATGGAAATTGAATTTTGCGTCTAGCCACAAAGTTGTCTGGTAATGCTCAAACTAAATGGGATTCATACAGTGAATATTTTTTCGTAGAGCAAGCGCACATCTGCTTTGCATAATATAGTCTTATTATGTGTCAAATATTAACAGAGATAAAAAAGTCGAATTCAAAAAAAACTATTATTCGATAAAAAATCCCTTTAGGAGGATCCTTGCTCAGAATTGTCGTCAAAATATTTTATTTGTAAAACTAACAACTTATACATCATTCGATGCACTTTTACGCGCTGATTCCAAATATCTCATTATTTTTGAATAAAAGTGTTCCTGGGCTCAGAAAAGTAGATTTTACCTCAAAAACTGGGGTTTTCAGCAAAACCGATAACTCTGCGTGAGAAAAGTTGTACATGCACTATAGATACAGCACATTTTCGTATAAATTTGAGTCTAGTTGAAGTTTAGGAAA
Organism: Didymodactylos carnosus; assembly: GCA_905250885.1. Lineage (NCBI taxonomy): Eukaryota > Metazoa > Rotifera > Eurotatoria > Philodinida > Philodinidae > Didymodactylos > Didymodactylos carnosus. Next base: position 7,871 of record CAJNOQ010008066.1, read on the forward strand.
AGTTACGAAATGAACTTTAACCGAAGTAGTGGTTCAGAAATGCCATTTACTCTGAAAATTGTTAGTTTTTACCAAGTTCCTTCTTGCTCAAGAATATATTGAAATGACGAATTTGTATCGATTCATTGGAACGAGAAAATTGGGTTTTCTAGAAGGATGTTGAAATATATGTCGTTTTTCCTTCCCGTACTTTTCTAAGAAAGAGGCCGCGTGGAACAAAACTTTTTGCTCTATTAGGTAGCACGTTGAACAAACTATATTTGACGCTATTCAAATAAAAAAAAGAACACTTTCGATTTTTTGCTAAATGTCCGCTATATACCGACTGTGATTCGAAGAAAAGAGACGAGGAACTAAAGTTTCTTCTAAAATTAGAAAAGTGCTTTTCAAACTGGACGTGCAGGTGTGTTGGGTAGTCAGACAAAAGTGGACACGGTGGTGATCCAAAAATGACGAGCTTTCTTTATAGATGCTATCTTAAACACCCGAGACACCGTTTGATTGTGTATTTTTTCATTAGGACATGTTGTTTTCATTGATATACCAATACCAAAAATTCGTCATTTAACTATTAGTAAAATACCAAATATAACAGCACATTTTCCAACATCAATTACATTTTTAATGCGTCTATTACATTTATATTCAATGTCAAAAGATGATGATAATCAAAAGAAAAATGATTGTTGTACTGCCAAACGTGATTCATGTAATCGTTCATTAATTGTATTAGAATGTTCATTTATGTCAACATTTTCAATGGAAAAACAAATTTTATGTGATATTCAAACACATTATCATTTTCTATATTCATTACAATTTTTACATCGTATTAATTTAGTAAATATTAAAGGTGATCTAGTGGGTTTAGCCGGTTTACTAACACATCTTTATTTTTATGAACCAGGAAATATTTTATTTAGTTATATAATAAATCAAGAATTATTTCATTCAACAAAATCGTTAGGTGATATTGTTATTATTTTAGCATATATGTTTACAAAACTACCATGGCATTTAACAGATGAACAACGTCAACAGTTATTATTAAAAAGAAAAGAAAAAAAATATAATTCAAAATTATTTTTACCATCAATGTCTAAAGAATTTCGTCAAATGGTTAATGAATATAATCAAATTGTAAAAAATATTTATATTTATTATATTCAGGATGTAATTAATAAACTTCGTGAAAAATTAATCAATCAAGAATGTATGCTGCCATTATCAAATATCTCATTTTATAAGGTAATTTGTTGTACAATAGTTCTCAAAATTTAGTTTACAAAAGGTCATTGCAGTTTCACATTTGCAGTTTGTGTACGAATTTCATTTTATCGTCTTTCAAAATTTGATTTTTGACGACAATCCGAATTTCTGAAAAAGATCTAAGAATTTTGTCTTTTGTTTTACGAATGCTGCGCTTTAGCAGCTATTGACAGTGTTTGGTTAGCATTCTAGATTGGAGAATGGTAGAATACTTACTCCGGATAATGAGGAATGATCGAAACAAGCTTACTCCCTAACGTGAGTGGACTTACTCACCGTAAACTTGGACGCTAACAAAACTTTCTACGATAATCTTACTCTAAAAAAACTACTCTAGTGTATACGAATTTATACGGAATACAAATGAAGCAGTGTAAGTTTTGTAGACAAGTCAACGTGTGATATCTCACATCTGTCAAGTGCCTACTATTGAGACGTGCGAAACTTTGCAAACGCGACGTTTTGATACGCACATACGTGATGTAGTGTCACGTAGCATTTGACCTAATGGTACCGTACTAACGCGATATTGTGTCACATACAAACGCAAGAAGTTCGGAAGTCGCAAAAACGCATCTCTGTGGTACCTATCCAACGCGACCTAATTTGCTACATAAAAGCGACTCAGGGATATTCTACAAATGCGATGCAGTGTGAGGTACAAACTAGAGTACCAAACATAGTGGCGACGTCTATTCATGTAAGATACAAATAATTCAAAATTCGAGTGAACTTTTTTTTTGACTTTTTCATACATATTCTGTTTCGGCAGAACGTGCTGATTACGAATATCACCTTTTTATGAGGACTCGACCCCTTTTACAAGTAGAAAAAATTAAAATACTGCGAACATGTCAAAAATTGCAATTTTGCCTGGCTTTGGAAAAAGTCATTTCCTCAGCTTATTTTTTTAGCTACAAAACTTTCAACCAGATAGTTGAAATCAGCGCAACACGCTGAGTTGGAAGGGGGTGTTTTCATTTTCCTAGACCTGGTTTCTTGATCTTCATTAATGGTCAAAGAGACACCTATCGAAAACGCAAGATCTCGTTTCCAAACCTATGTAGTCTCAAGGGTTGAAAGGTAACCCCTCGTATCATACCGCAAAAGATTCGCCATCTCACGCGCTACAAAGTTATATGTTTAGATTTTTCCATTTTGTTTTCCTTGCTGCTGAGAAAATTCATTTTTTCTAAATCAGAGGCGAAAAACTCGGAATTATGCCCGTATTTCTCAATTTTCTCGATCAGAACTCAACTTCTGAGTGATACAAGTACCATATTCAGAATCAGGATCAAAAACGGAGTCGTGATTTGTATTTCTGTCTTATCCGACTACTTTCATTTTTTTCGAATTTTCACATTGAAAGATTACCGAGATTTTCACCCAAAATGAAAATTAACTAAAAATTGCGTAATGCACATCACGCGACTGCAAATGGGAAGCAAATGTCCGCCTCGTCTATGGAAAAATGCACATTATGCCACCTTAAATATATACATGTAGACCTCATGGCATAATGTGCATTATTCCTTAGCCCAGGCGGACATATCCTATAGAAGCAGTCCGAAAGTCTATAAACACTTTTTATACAGGTTTTCAGATATACTCTTTTCAATGGTGTGTTTTACAAAGTTCAAAGAGATTTTAATCTGGGCTCTCCAGAGACCGGATCTCTAGAAAACCCACATATAAGTATTTTGGAACTTTATAAAGTGCACCATTGGAAAGAGTATATCTGAAAACCTATATAAAAAGTGTTTATACAATAATGTAACTCTCATCTCACAATGTAACATCTGATTTATTTTCTGTGTTATAGACAGCTAATTATGATAACGGTACATTTGAATACAAATTAAAACATCATTATACTCAACAACCATCGTCTACATCTATTTCACCATTTTCTGGTCTGTCTGGTTTAACTGATGAAATATTTATGAATAATTATAATTCTACATCCTATGATCTTGCATATAATATTGATTTATCAAATCGAATTATTCCATTTATGGATATTGTTGATTATGATAAAATTTATTTAAATAGTTATGCATATGACTTTTTTATAAATGGAAGTGAACGTCAATTATTAAATGAAAATCAATTACAACATGGTGATATCTATAGTCTTTTACAAGATTTTTTACTTGTTATAGCATCAGTAAAAACATCATTAGAAGTAATTATTAATAATGAACAAACACAGAATAATAAAGAATCAACAACGGATTTAAATTTTTTTCAACCACTTTTCGAGAAAATACATTCTATTCATGAACAATATCAAAAAAATTTCAATACAACCTATAACATTAGTAAAAATAGATTTTGAATATATATTGTAGATTTGAAATTGATTGTCCATTCTTCTTTTTATAAATAAAACGGTGGCCACGGAATTATATGTATAGACAAGAACGTGCAACAGAAATAAC
>CAJNOQ010008067.1:0-11578 GCA_905250885.1 Didymodactylos carnosus
GGAGGTGAGCACCCTTTTTTTTAAGGAATCCGTGCCGGTGCCGGAGTTAGAAAAAGAAAAATTTCGGGACCGGAGTCGGTTTTCGGAGGCAAAAAAGTCGCCACCGCTGGGCTCTACTTGACACCCGCTGAAGATCCAACGCGAGGCTGCGGGTATTTCTCATCCATTCGCCATGATAGACTATCTTATTCTGTAAGTTTTATTATCCATAAACGACATTTTTTGTGTTATCAAAATGGATGATTACTGGCGATATCTATCTTCTAACTACAGAAACGTTTACTTTTTTTCTGCATCAGTAATTATTTTTTCAGTCGTCTCTTTGAATTTTTAAGCGACAACGATTCGTTTCGCAAAGCACCCATGCACGGAATACGTGTTTTCCCCGTGCAACTGTATAGAGGCGAGCCATAGTTACTGTTCATTATATGGCGTTTCTTAGGTCAAAAACTAGGCTCAAATTTCCAGCTACAAAATCTCAAATCCGAATTCACCGAAGTGTGAACACGGTGGATATTTTTGGCTTGTGATGCACATATAAGTTTTTTCTAAAATCCTGGCATATGAATTAATTGTGGCACGAAATATCGATTTTATAAAGACGAAAAAAATTTTATAATCGCCTGGTAATTACAATAATGATATTTTCTGCTTAGAAAGCATTTTTGTTATAAGAAAAGCTAAAGTTACCTGAAAAACCCTGTATTTGGGTGCTTATAGTTACTTCTCATCGTATGGTGTTTTGTATGATTTTGTAAATCTGCTAAATTACACCATAAAAGGATTACCTTGGTAAAATTATCAACAGGAAGATTTTCAGCTGATGCAATTAATACCCGTATGCTTGCTAAACATCTGTTAATTATTCTTATACCTCGAAAGTACTATTTCTAATTCAAACAGGAACAGGATGCTGCAAATAGTACTTTCAGCGATGTAACAATGAAACCCAAATGTTACTGTCTTTCACTTACCCTGAGGTCCGAGATCCTTCGCTTTACCGAAGTCTTGAGTCGGTAATTCCCTTTGATACTCCCAAAAGCATGCGCAAACAGTCGATTTTCAAAACAACATTTGAAAGAAGCAAAAATGGTTCATGATGGAATCAAAATAAGCAAATAAACGATGAACAATTAAAAAAAAAAGACAATAAAAAACAATGACATTTAACGCTATAAGAATACGCTTATATAAAAATAAACATGAAGGAACAACTTAGTTGAAAATAATAGTGAATGTCAAATCATCATCGATGTCATCTTGAAGTTCTCTAAAGGAAGAAGAAAAAAACACATCACAAAGCACCTATACGGCTTGGCCAAACGTTACGGAATTTCATTTTTTAGAATTCTGAACCCTCTAGTTTTTGACATGGATGAGCCTCAGAGTTAAAAATTTTATTACAAGTGTAGTTAGTGAAGTTCTAGCTGCGGTGAAAATTTGAAGTCTCTGGCTCGCATTTATAGAGAGAAAACTTGAAATTACTCACTGTTACGGAATTTCAGAAAATGGAAGTGATTTTCGAATGTTTTCAGTATAACAAAAAATGCTCCGAATGTAAATGTGCTATGAACAAATTTCTCACGACGAAGTTGTAGGTAAATATGAGAGCTATTTGAATATCTATTTGGTTTTTTTTTGTTCTCACTGCCAAGTGATGAAAAGAGGAAAGAGCAGTCGTTACGGAATTTCATCTTTTTTTCGTTCTGTTTATTGTAGAAGCTTTTTCTTCTATATTTCTGTGGATGCGTGCATAAAATAAACTGCTGGGAGGTTTGTTTCGAGTACATGTTCACCGAATATTTTCCATGTGTTCAGGTACTAGTACAAACAAACGAAAATTATTTTCCTACACCTTAAAGTGTGCTCTTTCACATAAGATTAGTTTTACCACTTCATTTAACGCTTCATACTTCCGCACTCTGGTGTACCGTTAGCTGGCCAAGCCGTATAATGAATGAAAAGGGAGAGTAAAAAAAGTATACTTATCTAATTCAGAGGCTCGTCAATATAAAATAATATAAATTATAGAATAACAGGAGCAAAATTCATCAAAATTGAAAACATACATTTTAATATTCAATGAAGGGGATTGTTTTGGAAGTGTGTTGCCAGTGCTTGACGAATTTGTGTGACATTGTTTGTTATTGTCGTACAGTTCGGTTTTTTGTATAAGGGTTGGGAAACATCCCACTCAACTTCAACATTATCACGAATATCGGCACAAAAATTATGTAAAATAACAGCTGTTTTGATGATGTTTGCGACGTTGTCAATATCACACTCTATTTTTCTATGTAATAACCAAAAACGATTTTTTAACTGACCAAACGCTCGTTCGACTACATTTCGCGTACGGGATAAACGATAGTTAAATCGTGTCTGATACTGAGGCATATTTGGGTGGATTGTGTACGGTTTCATTAAATTCGCCGACAATGGGAATGCGCTGTCTCCAAGTAAATGTGCCGGTACATTCGTCTTTTCAATTGTTTTGATTGATCGCGTAAATAACGGTTGTTGAATGTAAGCGGCTAACGTTGATTGATTATACACATACGCATCATTGCAACGACCCGGTGCTCCAATATGACGTACGTGAATTTCAACGATGCATTGACAACAGCTAAGGGAAGAATAAGGTTGAAGGTCAAATACAAAGTCAGAGACCAGTATTGCAGTTCTCCTACGTCAAGATCAGAGGTTTTGAATGATGCTATGATATTTATATTTTTGACTGATGCTGATCAGCCCTGTGTCTTACACATCCGCTGCCATGAGGTTCATCAAAACATCCTCAAAATCATCATCAAAACGGTCTTTATTCTACATAGTTCGGTGTTTTTATCCGTAATCAGATTCCATCCTGCAGGTAAGCAGCTCACAAACTATAACAATTATTCTTCTCTCATCCAGTGAAGGTTCAGTATCGCTTTTTTATTAGTTCTTCATCTTCAATTGTCATTGGTGGCTTAACTTTTTCCGACTTAAGTCATCAAAATTAAGCACCTTAAGTTTAACTTAACTTTTCAACCAATCAGCATACTTAAGGCAAACTTAAGTTGTGTAGTGTGAACATAGCCTAAGATGTTCTAAGAGATTAAGAATGTTTGATCATATTCATTGGTCAAGCGCTGAGCGAATAATAAATGGAAAAATGACCTCGTTGATTATTAGGCAGCGAAAAAGTAGAATTAGATGCATTGTCAACTCCTATTTATGACAGAATACAGCCGATAGATAAATCCAAAAAATACCCATGGACACTTTGGTGTGAACACTAATAATAGATCAATAGATGGAGTTAGATAGAGTATAAGGTTTAATGACAGAAGAGTAAGAGAGGAAAACTCAGTAGTGTAGTTTGTCCAGACATTAACTAATTGTATACTTTCAAGTACGTCAAGACCGATTAAACCTTTACATAACGCGGATGAATTTGGGAATAGCTTTCGTGTCTGGATCTTTCCGGAAACGTTCGGGATTTTTATATATGGTCTTGCGACGACTGATACCGAGACAGAGTGAGTAGTAGAGTACCCTCATACTATTTTAAAAAATTTGGTCAAATTTACTCTCAATTTGTGAAAAAAATATGAACGATTTACTCGCATTTTGGAGAAACTCTGGAAGTGATTTACTCCGATTTTGAACAAAAGCACGAACGATTTACTCGTAATTTGAAAAAGATAAGAACGATTTACTCCGAATTTCGGAGAGACCTGGGGGATGATTTACTCCGATTTTGGTTTTCTCGAACACCAAAGTGTTGCTTTCTCCGAAAACTGATATTACATGTGTTCTTTGAAGAAGCTTTCTTAACCGACTTCGATGGCTTATTTCTATTATTTTCCGCCTACGTCTTACTCCCATTTTTCGAATATCCGAACTTTGTATGGTTGCGAAAATGATATAAATTTCTATTTATTAAGAGATTAAGAATGTTTGATCATATTCATTGGTCAAGCGCTGAGCGAATAATAAATGGAAAAATGACCTCGTTGGTTATTAGGCAGCGAAAAAGTAGAATTAGATGCATTGTCAACTCCTATTTATGATAGAATACAGCCAATAGATAAATCCAAAAAATACCCAAGCACACTTCGGTGTGAATACAGCTTCGTAAATCTCACAGGCATCTTATCGTATTTATGACAACTTATTTCTTTTAGATATCTTATTATATTTAAGTGATTAATAAAGAACAGTAGTAGCGTAAGATGGCTCAAAACGAGATCAATCTAATTGGTTTATATAAACTGAGCACAGAAAATGATGGTAAGGACTGGATAGAGAAACTTCAAGAGTGAGGGCACTGCCTAAAGAAGGTGAGTATTTATGTCCCAATGGAGATGAGTTAGGTTTGTATAAAGATAAGTCGCGTACTGATGGTTTTAAATGGAAGTGTTCGGAAATGATCTCGAAACCAAAAAAGAAACCGTTGAAGTGTAATTATGGGTACGAAAGCTATTATCTGTTGTTGAAAGTATCTTAATGTAGTTTATTATTATTCTCAAATTATCAAATTCTTCTCAAATTCTTATTAAAAATATCATTTCTGAAAACGTCAATCCTCAACAATCATGATTTATTGATATTTCCTACTTTGGAATTATTCAGTTTAGCTATATCGATGTGATTGATTCAAAATTATATATTAGAAGCGCTGATCGCTAGTATCGGATTCAGTTTTACCTATGAGACTATTTAAAAGGGAGGCAAGCAAACATATTATCATTTTGGATCAATAGCCACAGTTTAGCAGTATAACAACAAAGTCTTTTTATTGGCACCCACTCTCGTCAGATCAGTTATTTTCTTTTCGCCGACCACCTATGTAGACATGTGGAGATCCAATGATAAGTGAAACACGAGAATTGGGGTAAGTATTAGGTCCAGCAATCTTAAAACTTTTTGTATTAATGGCACATTCAAAACGTCCTTTATGCCATTCGAATGAATTTGTTCAAAAATGGTTGATGCAGAACAAGATCCGTGCTACTATTCGAATCAGTTTCTAAATAGGTCGAGAAACATCTTATTAGTTTAGAAATACATTTCCAGCTAAAAGAATCACACTTCAGTTTTTGAGAACGTTTTCTACTGAATTACAGCACACGGTTCCTTTCATATGGAAACGTCAATGCTTTTGTTACGCAAGTATTTTGCTCTAAGTCATTGATGAATAAAGTATACCACTTATGCATCATCTTTCTGGACTTCGACTAAAGTACTGAATAAACTCATTTTCTTGACTTTTGCGTAACAATAGACATGACTCTGCTCTAGGGGTGGCACTTTCTCGTTCCCACCTCCTTTTTTTTATTAACAAAAGAAAACTTTTTCTGTTTCTTTACAACAAAAAAGAGTAAAGATATAATATAAAGATATGCATTATATCTTTACTCTTTACGTTTGAAATAAAAGATACCACTTTATCGTTACCCACGAAAGGAACGGGAAAGTGCCGCCCCCACTCTGCTCGCTTCGGCTACGTCACCTTTTATAATTATCCGACGTAAAATACATTCTGATGTCATCCCACTTGTCACTTGGATACAAAACGAGAAATAAGTTTGCACGTAGCTGATAAACAGATGTGCTTCCGGCGGAACAACAAAGTTTCTTCCTGCTGATAATTCTAATCAGCTATGAACAGAGATGGAATCACTAGAAGTATATATTTCATCACTTCAGAGAAAATTCACATAACTCAGTCAGAAATGTTGACTAGCAAGCAAACTATCTACAAGGTTAGTTCAACAAACCTCACTTTTAACAAGCTGTATATGAAACTTCGAACTGATCTTATTAACCCTCCCTTGTTCGAGCAATATATAAGATTTACATATCTCTAGTAAAAATCTTAGGCTCTCCTTAAAATTATCGTACTATTAAGATCGCATAAGATCTTGCATTTGTAAACCTGTTAAAATAATCTAAGATCTTCTTCAAGATTTGAATAAGATTCGATACTTTTACTTTCATTCATTCTTTCCTTTTCTCGTACTAAATACTGTCTAAATAAATAACAGCTGAAGTTTGCGGTATTATTTTTTCCAAGACTTCAGCGCTATTTTGAAAGTGTTCAACAACCTTTCTCAACGTGCACACTGCGAATCAACGTCCATGAATGGATGTTCAACAAATATGAAATTTCTTTTTATTCTTCAGGTCTATCTGTGTGTAACTTTTAAGAATGTGGGGCAGTATACTCAAATCAGAACTATATAAAATAAATTTGCCAGCATCTGAACAAGACATCCGAAAACGCTTGGTGAATCGTGACTGAATCTGATTAGAAAACGTGCTTATTCTTAGTAAGATGTTAACAAACTCTTACTGAATCATAAAAAAATTCGGCACAAAACAGCCTATGTCTTGATGTCTAGCGGAGTTATATAAGAGATACATCAAATTCTAATACGTTACAAGTTTTGGAGTTATGAAAAAACAAATGATTAAAACAGAACAACGCATCTTCAGAAGAGAAACTGCCATATTCGGTCTTTTAGAACTATAAATAGTTTTCGAATAAAAATGTGTGTAGCTTGAGAAAAATGGATTTTACCTCAAAAATCAGGGCTTTTTGGTAAATCCTATACCTCAGCTAATCAGTGATCACGCTATTTTACCCTAACTGAGTTGATTTTTCATATATAGATGAACATTCTCTGAAAGTTTCAAAAAGCTTGATGTGAGTGTGGCATGCAAATTATTAAACACACCTTAGGGAAAACTTTTAGTGCAACAAGACTAATTATTTTCTCTGACAGAAAAGTGTCTGAACAAAACTTCTTCTTACAGATTGATTGTGTCAGACCTCTACTTTCCGAATATGTCTGATTTATTCACAAACTCTACCTACTTCCTATAAAAAAACAATATAACTTGCTAAGGTAGCTGAAATCTGATTGATTTTTGCGACTAAGTTTTCTCGACGACCTTAACCGCCAGAGCAAAACATTTTTCACCATTAAATCTGCGATTAGTTAAAGTAAAGTATAGTTGACACTATTAAAAACTTGGAAAAGCTCACCTTCATTTTTCTCCCTAATGTCCACGTTGTTGCCCCCAGTGAAATACCTAGATATATTGTATTCAAAAGCGAGCGGACACTAACGAACCTGCCGTCGTAAGATCTTAGAGACATGTAAGCGTAATCTTACGAAGATCTTAATAAGATTCAAGTAAGTTTCACACTAGGGATACTTCTCAAAAAAAAGCTCACACATAACTGTCTTCACCATACGAACAATCTGACAATAATTCACTTCATTTGAACTTTTTGCTCATCGTATCCCTTTCGGAGTTGAGAAAATGATTACAGCATGTAAAATCTAATTTTCACATGCATACAGATATTTGATGTATGATACAACACCGTACTGTGGGGAACACAATGTTGCGAATATACCTGACGTATCATTCAGCAGAAATAATGAAATTTAGAGTAGTTCTATTATTGTTTTAGATTTAACTGATAGCTGAAAATGAATTCATCTGTATGGTATGATGACGTCTTCAATGACAACGATAATATCAAAGCATATACCAACTACTATTTAAAACATCACAATCTGCGTCGTCGATCGTCAAAGTTACATCGTCATGATTCATTACGACGAAGCATGTCATCAGAAGACTTAACAAACTTAGACGAACATGAAAATAAAAGTAAATTGTCTGTTGCAAAAACAATCAAAGAAGGATCATCACTTAATTCTCTCGTTCTCCAAGTCAACAGAGACGCTATTTGTGGAAATTTACACGAATACTGGTTTGATCGAAATCAACTGAGTCAGAACCTTCGTCCGTCTCTAATAAGACTATTAGCAGGTGATGATGATATCACGAATGGAGATCAATGTAATAATTATGCGACATCTACAGAAAATATCATTAAGCCTTTATTTTTCCATTGTAAACGAGGTGCAAAATTTCGACGTCCTGGTATATGTAAAATAATCGATAAAGTTCAATATAATGAACAAACGCAATTTGTCTGCGATTTAGCAAAACTGGTCATAATGGAAATAAACTTAAAATCGCTATAAATGGATTAGATACGGTTGGACACTCGTTTTATTTGAATCTGTAGTGTGTTTGATTTATCCCTGTCGCTGAAGTCATTATGACTGGAACAAAGTGTGTGTGTAATCTACAGATTTTAAATGTGTGCATTTCTCAACAAAAGCCACGATCATTATTTTATTTTTATTCATTTTAACGAATATCGTTCTCTTAGTCAACAGTCTCCGAGAAATATCAAGTGAGCCGATGGAGAAAAGCGTCTTTCATAACCCAAGGAACATATTTAAAATTCACCACAAGCCATGAATAAGACCCTGGCACATAGGGAAGTCACTCAAAAACGGTTCCTCCACATCTGTTGAGCATATTCTTTTCTTACAAAACATAATTTATCCTAATTAGTAATCAAAGGTAGCTTGTGTAGACGTTCATAATACATATGATAGCTTGTCGAAATAACCCACAATGAATTCTCTTAAAGAAAGCCTGAAATATATCACTACCGGCATCGCCAAATATCACAGTCTGAGTGCTAACGTTGCAAACGATACCGGTGATTTTCTAGCAAAACCAAATATTCATTTGGTTAAAAATTCAAAAAACTTGATCAGCGAAGTGTCGCGTTACGTGGACAAGCCGCACAATCGGTATGAATCTTACCTACTATCGATTCTAAAATATAAGAGCAGTGGCCGTTCTTTGAATAACTGCTGAACGAAAGTAGATGACGACTCCCAGTTTTCGCTTTTTTATAGCCAACACTTAAGAGCAGAATTTTAAAATCTAGCGAAAACCAAGTTTTTCCAAAACTATGATTTTCCGCCAGTTTTCATCGATTATTAAAAAATTCACAATTTACCCAGGCGAAGAAAATACGGCTAAAAAGTGGGTCCATCTTTGGCCTTGCACGGGTGACCAAGACCAAAAAGGGTGTGGACAAGGTATCACTTTTGGACGGGATGACGACTTTCGGACGCCGCAGAAAATGACGGGTGAGGGCGCCTGTCCGGACTAGTGTTGTGACTATACACCTGTCGCATTTTAATTATTTTAAATCAACATTATCGGACACCATCAAGATGACCGTCTCGAGGCCCATCTTAGACAACATGTCCGGTAGCAAAACACAACATCCTGTCTGTCGGTATGACTGAGGTCCACAAAGTGTTCAACAAAAGTTCTTCTTTCCGGTCAAAAAAGGCAAAAACGTGAAAAAACCGAAGATTCAAAAAAGAGAGCCTGCAGTTTTTAAACGAAAGGAGATAGAGTTCTAGAAAAAATATTTTCAAAATCTTCATCGAAAATGGATTTAGAAAATGTCCTTTCCAAGATTATAACATGATTCTGAGTGGGTGAAAATTGATGGTCTTTCGAACGAGGGAAAAACCTCTTGTTTTCGTTTAGAAATCGTTAACTCATGAACGAAAAGCGATAGAACCTTTATTTTTCCACCGTTAGCTCCGCCTTATGCTCCTTTAAAAAGTCATGTATCGATTTTGGAAAATATTGTTCCGTTGTTGAGAAACTAAAGTTTTTTGAAATAGTTAGCAAAAACAGGGAAATTCACTTGTATTTTGCAGTTTTCACCGTCAAACTTGCATTTTCCTGCGAAACCAATGTCATATTTGGAGTCAGCATCATAAGTTGAATTGACTGATGTGGATTTCAGGATTTTGGGGCAAATCTGTTTTTTTTCGAACTTTTGACACCGGGATTTTTTCGGAAGAAAACAGATTTGTACAAAAATCCTGAAATCCACATCAGTCAATTCAACTTATGATGCTGACTCCAAATATGGCAATGGTTTTGCAGGAAAATGCAAGTTTGACGGCGAAACTGCAAAATACAAGTGAATTTCCTTGTTTTTTGATAACTATTTCAAAACAACTTAGTTTCTCAACAATGGAACAATATTTTCTGAAACCGATACGATACATAACTTCGAAAAAGCAATTTGAATTTCCGGAATCTTATGTGTATATATATTATATACATATAAGAGGAAATTATGAACTAAAACTCGGACAAGGTCACAAAGGATAGTCTATTAATATAAATACCTATGACCGTTTTCAGTGGACACACAGACAACCATTTTGTAAGACACTACACTAAAGTCAAGTGAATAATTTTACAAGGTAACGTTCGTGTGAACTCGCTCGCTACCTTGACTTCGAACTTATATCTGCCAACCATCTTCCATGAATCTGTATCAAAGACACAGCTGACACCTCCATTCGGTCGATGTTTGCTAGGGTACTATCCAAAATATGTTGAATTTTTCTCATTTGATATGTAAGCGTCGTAATCTACCATAAATCTAAAAAGCATTCTTGAGACCCTCCAGCCAGAGATCCTCAAAGGTCTAAAAATATTTTGTAATTAAAAACAATGATCATGGCTCCCTTCGATATCGGCGTTGGTAGCTAGGATAGATGAGAACTATTGTGAACTTCTCGGATTCAACAAAAATGCCTTCAATTGAATATGAAGTTAAACGTTTTCTGGACATCCTCTGAAGATCCTGAGGAGACTGGAAATATTCCTAATCGATTTGCCATGACAGACTATGTATATTGTGTAAATTTTATTGTCTATAGGTGACTTTTTGTATTAAACAACAAGTTCACTTTATGGGAAACTTAAAGAATCCAGATTTTGACTATTCCATCTTAAAGAGCATCACTTAAAACCTACAAACTGAAAAAAGAAACTTCGCGGCAAACACTCGAGATCCCAAAAAAGTTCAAGTTTCTCTATCAAGTCCTTACCATCATTTTCTGTGCTCAATTTATATAAACCAATTAGATTGATTCTACTTTTTCGCTCCCTAATAACTAAAGAGGTCATTTTTCCATTTATTATTCGCTCAGCGCTTGACCGATGAATATGATTCGTATGAAAAATCAATATGAGTCAGATGTAGATGTTAGTCAGATAGAGATGGTATAATCTCTATCTGAAAAGGAAAAATCAATATGAGTCAGATGTAGATGTTAGTCAGATAGAGATGGTATAATCTCTATCTGAAAAGGAAAAATCAATATGAGCCAGATAGTAAATTCAAGAGAATGTTCACAGGAAATTCAGCTCTCTGTCCTTTAGCTAAATAGACAAACATTTTCGCTGGTATAATAAAGTGCCTTATATAAAGACACTGGTTTTCGACTTCATTTAAATCGAGAAAAAAAACATTGGTACCGTCAATCATACACGTGGCGAGAGTATATATATATATATATATATATATAAGGTGCACCGAAAGGAAAATTTTAGCAAAAGTTTCCTTTGCGTGCACCTTATATTACTCAGGAAAGGAACCTGAAGGTGCCACCCCCACTCTGCTCGCTTCGGCTACGTCACCTTTTATAATTATCCGACGTAAAATACTTCTGATGTCATCCCATTTGTCACTTAGATACAAAACGAGAAATAAGTTTGCACGTAGCTGATAAACAGATGTGCTTCCGGCGGAACAACAAAGTTTCTTCCTGCTGATAATTCTAATCAGCTATGAACAGAGATGGAATCACTAGAAGTATAT
>CAJNOQ010008068.1:0-11576 GCA_905250885.1 Didymodactylos carnosus
ACGAAGTAGTAGGATGCAGATATGAGTAATTAGTTGAGTATGTTGTTAGAGGAGAAACAGAAGTAATTGGTGAAGTATACAAATTTGAATAGCCTAAAATTTAAATTGTATGATGTGAAATGCGCAAAATCTGCTACTATTTCATCAGCACCTTCGATAGTATCAAATTTTCAATAATCTTCAATTATTAATCCTCAGTACCCTCTATCATCAGATCTTTGGAATGATGTACCAGGTTTGGTTTCTAATACCTTAAAAAGTAACATTTCACATCACTCTATATAGCAATTTAATAACAAATTAATTAGTTTAGTTTCAGCGTTATTGCAAATTCATTAGTGGACAGACAAGAAAAAGAATATAAAGAAAATATATACAAGAAGAAGTCGATCAGATTTCAAAAATCATAAAAAAAACAATAACATTTCAAAAACCTTAACCGCTGGTAACAGAATTTCAAAAATCGTCAGCCGTTGACATATTTCATATATCTTTCATATTTCTATTCATACTTCTTCTTGTATATATTTTCTTTATATTCTTTTTCTTGTCTGTCCACTAATGAATTTGCAATAACGCTGAAACTAAACTAATTAATTTGCTATTAAATTGCTATATATTCTTCTTGTATATATTTTCTTTAATTTAAATCAAAATAATCGTCAAAGTGATCGTTATGAATTACACAATATTTACGATGCAATTCTTACAAGGGAACCACCCCAAATGATACATCCTGATTTTGTTCAAACCTGGCTATTTATATGTAATCAAGGACGCTGATTACGAATAACCGTTTCGGGCTGTATATCTTTCTTTTACCATTTCCGATGTTAAATACTAAAACAAGCAGAGATCTGTTACACGACATCTTGCTGCAATGTATAGGCTTTAACAGATGTAAACGAAACAAGAAAACAATCACTGAGTCGTCTTCTTAGAAAACCGAATTCGATTTTTCAACTATTTAGAAAATAGCTGTCGAATTTCCAACTTTTTAGAAATTCCTTATCGATTTTCTGGTAAATGAGAAAAGTCAATTTATAGAAAATCAACATTTTCTAAACAGTCAGAAAATCGCTGAGAATTTTATAAAAGTTGGAAAATCCTTCGCGATTTTTCAATTTTCCAGATCGATTTTGTATAAAGTAGAAAATAATTCGAAATTACAGTGTAAAAGAAATTTCTAGAAATCCCCTGAAACCGAAGCAATGTTTGCCCAACATGTTGGGATTATAGTCCGTAAATTAATTTAGTGCGTTTCTTGTAAATTCTATAACTTTGCAAAGAAAGGTCGTGAAGAGTTGGGAGGGATCTCATTTTGATGTAAACTTTTTTTACAAATGAACACGAACGAAAGAGAGTTTTTGATTGTACTAATGACACAAGACACGTGATCAGCAAAAGTATAAGGGGTACGGCTCAGAGCTGATCACCTGCATGGTAAACTGCCTGCAAACTGCAGGCAGTGCAGGCAGGTTGCAGTTTGCAGGTGAATAAAAAAAATTTCCACTAACGGCCGGCAGATAAAGAAGAATGTTTTTCTGCTTGCACTGCCTGCAGGGGAGAAGATTTTACCTGCATTCCCTGCAGGGAAAGACGTTTTTGTGAGGAGAATGAAAATAGAGAGGAGACGAAGATAAATACTGATCACACTGAAGGTCAGAATGATCTCTTAACGAAAAGAAACTAACTAACAGTTTTTTTTGTATATCTACTAGACACTTTAAGATGAAGGAGAGAAACGTTTTATCCGTAATCGCTTATATCATTTGATATGTCATTTTCCTCTAATATAATGGCCTAGACCGCATCTGTGTAGAATTCTTATTTCTCTTTCTTAAATGAATAAAGTAGAGCTCTACCATTTAGCGTATCTTTAGGCATCTAGCAAATAAGGAGATATCTTTCTCGCACATGTAAGATATTCGTAGACAAATGTGTCAAATGTTTGTCTTTCTGTTCTCTTGATCATAGTAGCCATACAGTGGGGACTGTACGGTGTTATACTCTTTCAAATTCTTTTAAATATTGGATCAGAAAAGAAATTCGGTAGTTCGCCTTCTTTCTTCTATAAGATTTTCGATAGCTCAAATGAAGATATCAATCGTTCAAGCCTTTGTGTGTTAGTCTCTATTCTGCAGTGCAGCATCATATCTTTGCTAAAATGGATTAAAGTGACTGTAGTGATAAACCGATACGGTGGAACCTAGATCTAAATGACTTCAACTTGTGTTTTCATCAAATTTCCTGTCGGAGAAAAGTCACTGTTTCAACCTGATTGGTGACTGAGAAACGAAACTCGAAGTCTCAGATCCATCTAAATAGGAATAGAATCAAGCAGAGTCACATTTATAACTTGACTCCAACCTTTTCGGCGCATTGTTTAAAAAAGCGTTGCAAGAATAAAACGGTGAATGAATACAATGCTGAACTGATTTTTTCACGTTCTTCACACAGTGAAAGAGAGAAGAAAGATCCTTATTTGTTATGTCTATTTTTTCTTCTTTTTCCATGTCAAATGTGTGGCAATGTCCACACATAATATATGTTGTGTGAAGAAAGATATCTGTTTATTTGCTAGATTCCTTTTATCTTTTTCTTGATATCGCATAGAGATATCTGTATGTCAGACATAAGGACATATACAGAAAGGAAAGCATAATCTGCATGCGACATCAAGAAAAAGATAAAGATACGCTAAATGGTAGCACAGATCGACATTCTGTATCATACTCTGTCCTGAATCTGGACTCTTGACGACTCTGTTCAGAGTCTGGCCTTTATATATATCATTTCAAGACTCTTAGCAAGAGTTTCTAGTCTTGACACTCTTGGCAAGAGGCTTGGTACCGAATCAGGACAGAGTTTCAATACTCTTGAACTCAGGTCAGAGTCTTACAGAGAAAATCTTGAAAGTCTGTACGAACTCTTGACACGATATGAATCACCGTTTGTACGTTTTATTTGCTTTTACCCAGTGCAATAACCCACACATTTTTGTTTTACATGATAAAAATAAACGCAAAAACGAAAATATTTTAACCCAAAAAAATGTTGAAACAGTAAAGAGCCGTTCACATATTGCATAGCAAGATTTTCTCATCCTCGTATACTTTTATGTAAAAAGTGTTGTAAATTTATAGAATCAAACACTAGCTGGAAACTCCTCCCTCTTTTTGTAATGAAATTTTTTGACTTAGATCTTAGAGAAGAACTCTACGGCACGTAAACATTTCTTCGCTCAGTTAAACCTGACTTAACGTCGTAGCTCTGTCTGATAAACCTAAAAACTAAACTTTCTTCTGTTTTACTAGCTTATTGAAAAATAAAAACCAGTTTGAAGATATGTATTGTACACTATTCATTTATTTTAAACTTTAATTGGAATTCAAGTACGTTTCACAAGTCGTTTTACGTTTCAAAACAGAATCGTTCTGTTATTCAAAATAATGTTTATAAGGATCCATTCCTATGTACGAAAGTTGCTCTTCTCAAGAGCAAATCCGCTCCTCCTTTCACTACCTTCTTTGAAACTTCATATTCAAAATGAATGAATTATTATTAACGTTTTCGGAATGACACTGCAATACTCTTTCAAAAAGTAAAACGACTTGTAAAAAACGTACTTGAAATCCAAATGAGGTCTAAAACAACTGAATAGTGAACAATGCATATCGTCAAACTGGTTTTTGTTTTTCAATAAACTAGAAAAATAGAACATAGTTTAGTTTTAGTCTTATAAGAGGGAACTGTGACGTTTTTCTAGAGAAGGTTCAACTTCATAATCTAACTGTAACTGAGCGAAAAAAATGCTCACCATCATGACTCATATGAATGAATTACTGTCTATGTGCGCGGCTACATACTGATTAACGAAAAAATTCAAATTAAAATAATTGAAAACCACCTAATGAATATTTTGTTGTTGTGCATGTGTGGAGTTCATACTCAGAGAGGAATATTTGCATCACAAAAAAGGATATTCAGGTTGACCACCCAAAAATTGTTGTTGTAATCTTCTTCTTCTTCCTCTAGGTTTCGATAACTAACTGCTGCTTCTTCTCCTTCTTCGTTTTCATCTTGTTCACCTGTGAAACTGTTGTTGTTATTTCCTGTTGCTGCTGCTCCTCTTACTCGACGAATAGGTGTTATTTGTGATTGTGAAACAGGAAAACGGTGTTGTCCACGTTTTATTTTCGGGGACTTGGAGATGTCATATTTCATCTGCGATAAACTATTTTTTATTTGTTCTTGAACTGACCAAACTTGACTGTATGGAATTGAATGTAAATATGCAACACCGCCTACAAATAAAATACAAAAAAGACATTTTGATTAATAAAACTTTAATGCGCGATCTGTTGAAATAGAGAACGCTAATACGAAGAAAAGTAAGTCAACGAGAGATTTTCGAACTTCGACCTAAAATCGCGATCGATGAAACTGAGACTGAAGAAATGTGGAAGCGAGTTGGTTAAAGTTGATTTTTAGATTATAAGATAAAGAACAAGTAAAGGGAGTGACAAGTGCTCTCTAAGATGCAGAAAGAAGATCCACGAGTGGTGCGCGGTCGCTAGAAACATGTTAAATTGATTTACTAAAAAGTTATTTCGCCTCCTCAATTTGTTTAAACTTACCAAGTAAGATATTTAATTCACCAAACTTTAAACTTTTAATATCAGCTGTCTGCCCATAACAAAATCTAACGATTTCACGAGCTGTTGTTGTAATACGTGCTGTTTTCCCAAGTTGACTGAAATCTTTACCATTCAATTCCTAAAAGAAAAGGCAGATGAACATAATGCATAATAAGGAATAATAATAGAAATAAACATAAATATAAATTATAATGCTAATTATAAAATAATATCGTACCAGTCCTAAGAAAACGAAGCTAAGTGTCGAAGGTGAACTTACTAATACATTACTTTTGCATGTATGATCAGAAGGTGGAGTTATAACATAATTGGTAATATTACATGTATGAAGACGAGCATGACATTTTTGAGAATTATAATATATACAACGCCAATATGTTTTATTTTCAGTAAATCGATCTTTTATGTACGAAAAACCTTGGAGTTCAAGACGAGGTTTTTGTTTAGTAGTACATGATACTGATGTAGATATTGCTGTAGACATACTTTTGCTGTAGAGAAAGTGAGTTGAGAAGTGAAGTTGAAAAGTGAAAGTGAATTGTGAAAAAAGTTATGAATATATAATGCTCAACTTTCTTGTGCTCAACTTTCCTCCTGCTCAACTTTCCTCGTGCCCAATTTTCCTAGTGCCCATATTTCCTAGTGCTCAACTTTCCCGTGCTCATCTTTCACTCCTGATTATCTGGTCTGGGTAGATCACAATGTAGGGCGGTTTTACTATGATTACTTACGGTTAGGCTTTTCTCGAAAATCAACATCAGATTCGTAATCCTCAGTTTCGACTACGTTTCCTCAAATTTGACTACTAAATTTGAATTCCTCGCCTATGGCTCCCTTGGGGCCATTATTTATAGAAATATGCCATGAGATTAAAAATCCTCACTATTAATTAACTTGACTACGCTGTTACTACAAACCAGTAGCAGAATCAAATTTCCCACGTTCGATTACGTATGGTCCAGTTTTTAGAAAACTACCATGGCATTGATAAACCTTACTAATATTTACATTTTTCGCATTTTAGTAGAAATTAACAGTACATTCTGATTACCTATAGAGTAGTATGATATGTGGTGGCAACCGTCTCTCGCTCTCTGTCTCTCTCCATCGCTGTACTTGTGTCGGTTATTTCCCATCTGGCCTCGATGAGTGTTTTCCTTTCGTTCTGCACTCGGTGCTTTGTCTTTTCTATCCATCTTCTATACTTGGTCTTTTCCGCTAGGTGATGTCATCTCTTGTCCATGATGCTCAATGGATTTTTCCCTTGATCTCTCTATGAATATTTCCACTCCTAACGGTTGTTCATCAAATAGATAGCCAGCGGTTTTCTACAAATAAAGTATGTGTGCTACGTCATCCAGTCGACGATTAGAGTTAGCCACGTCGCAAGTATCATTGTAGATGTTTCGTGTGAAGTTCCGTCAGAAACCAGTACTCTGTCTCTCACTATGATTGCTCAATGGTCGTAAAACGGTCAAATCAAAAATGGGGAAAATGTAGTTAAAAATAGTTTGGGAGACCATCAAATATCAAATAAATACCATAATGCTTGTGAAAGATGGCTCTCAGCAGACTTACAGGAGTGATGTGGACAATTAAAACTACATTTCTAGACAGAACTGACGATGAGGAATCTGATACACATATTACTTTTGAGTTTACAGTTCGATTTGATGATAAAACGCATTTCAATACGGCGGATTTTCAAAATTTTCACCACCTTAGAACAAGCGTAGTAGGGCAATGAAGCATTTTGAATGTTTTTAAATGAGCAATTTTGTTCCTTGTTGTCTCTAGTCAATATCCTAAAGCGTTCATGTTTATCGCTTTTGTTATTTCTGAGATAATTAGGTATGAATTGCGTCTTGGAACCTATAAAATTCCCAAATGTCGAATCTTTCCAGAACCCCATGGCAGTGTTTAAAACTTTTTAAATGACACATTCTTACTCAGAATTAAATGCTCTTTCAAATGAGTCACGATTTTTGCCACAGAACTTCATGTAAAGTGTGGGACAGTATCGAAAGAATTATTACTGTACGGTATTGAACAACTATTGAACGATCATTTGTAACTGTTTTCCTTGTTTTTTATGTAATTTCTTGAGAATAAGCACATAGATAGATGAATGATACAGCATTGACTTATGCACCTATTCTTATATATTTCCTATCTTGTGCCAACAAAAATCTATCTCGTGACTTGTAACTGTACATCATCTAGCAATGTCGACGATTTCATATCAGTGTGGAGATGATCAGATTTTTGTTGACAAGTGCGGCACTATCATTGACAGTCTCGGTGAACAAAGCTTTTACACGTGGGATTAGAAACAGAAAGGACTCTTTGCAACATCCTTTTAAAGTAACTGTCTTTCGCCCTAAAAATAATTGTTAGAATGGTTACCTGTTTCCAGCAAAGCAAATGTATCTTACATAAACTGACCTACATAAGTTGACCTAGTTTCTCAGACGTTAAGATCAAGCTCGCCAGTCTTCGACCGCTCACTGTCTGGTTCAGTTCAGTTTATTCTGGCATAGCCATGGATACAAGGAAAAACATTACTAGTGCAAACGTTTGTAAAACAAAGGAATCTGCGTTTGGTTAAGAATCTAGGCAGGTAACTTTTCGACAGGCGCATAGAAACTGTTGTAAAATGAAAGTTTCAATGTATAAGGACCAGGCGTGAAAAACCCTATAGCCGTTACGTCGCACTTTTAGTTAACGGATGAGGAAATCGGAGATGGATCTTACGCGTTTCATTCACGGGAACCAATTTTTGTGATAGATTTTTCTCTAATATAATATTTTTTTGTTGAGTGATTTATTTTATATAAATTTCGAAAGAACGAAGAAGAATATTATTAATGTTGGATAGTACGAATGTTTCATTGAATCATTTGATGGTAATGTTAGGTAACGTGTACTAAATGCTGTTGCTAGTCTTGATTGTGGTACACCTCGATATGACCGTTCAACGGCATTTGAAATGTAATAGTCAGATCTTGGTTTTAAATTTGAATATTCATAATGTTGCATCAGATGAGTACGATTCTGTTCTGTCCTATTGGTTAATGTTGGTGGTACTATTTCTTCACGCATCTCCGTCCACATGACAATATCTGTGTATGGTAATTCCAGTGGCCAATAAAAATGAACTTGAATTTTTGTTGACTCACTAATCACTATCATTGTATGTAAGGGTATATCTGCCAAGACAATATTGTCATTATTATATGTTCGAATGACTTTACATTCAAGGGTGTGCGAAATGGTAAAATTATTAGTTATAGAGGTAGCTGGATAGACTAATTCTGCTCGAAAACATACAAGATAATTTGTACGTGGTGATAAATGGTCGTATACCAAGGACGACCGCGATATTCATCCGTCTGTTGGACTATTATCGCACTAGAACTCAGCCGAGGAAGAAATGCTGGCCTGCTGTCGAAAGTTTTACCCTAAACTTTCTTCCTCCGATTTGGATAAGTAAACTATATGATTTTAGTCGATAAAGCTGTGAAAAATGAAGGCACTTTGTCAAACTTCGCGTGAAAAAGTAATTTTTTGGTTAATTCTATGTCTATTCGTTTTCCAGCTCCCTCTCCCTCCTCCCAAAATCTCATTCAGCGTGAAACATCATTTTATATTCCAACTGGAACATCGTTTATTTTTAGTATAAATCTCTCTTTTTGAAATCCATTTTCATCAAATTTTTGACTTCATAAAAAGAATTTAAGTAACCCGTTCGGTTATGTGTAACGAAAAAAGATCTGTGCGCTTGTATGCATGAGATCGATTTGTTGTTTGCAACTTTCCAAGAAGGAAGAGATCGAGCTTTCTAAACAGTTATTTTTGACAGAATTCTTAGGGCTGATGTTACTGGAGAGCTAACACCCCATTGATCCCATCTCCAAAAAAATCAATTTTTCCCAGCAGAAAATTTTTTTTTCTTGCGAAAAAAACATCTTGTCTCAGTGGAGCACCCCTTTCCCCACTCCCAAAGTCTAACTGGTCGCGATAGCTCTGAGAATTCTGTGCAGAATAAAATCAGCTACTTAGATTCTTTTTATAAAGTCAAAATTTTGATTGAAACGCGTGTTTCAACCGACGAAGTATTTATCCTAGAAATGAGCGATACGTCCTGGTCGGAATATAAAAAGACGTACCCGAATGTTCGTTTAAAAAGACATTTCTGTCTGTCTTTCCATAATGTAAAATTATTTAATTTTTAACATAATTAGAAAAAAAGTACAGAAAAAATGTTAGAATACAGGACAGGAAATAACTGATAGTTTTTGGCAATGTTTCCCCTCCCTTAAGGCAGTATATAATAGTTGATTGACTCGTAAATTAGAACAAATTTGTGAATAATTAAAACGATCTTTTGCATCTATTGCAATATCATAAGTTGTTAATGGAAGTTGTAAACTTGGTGGAGGATAAAAGGTCATATATAGTTTAATTGTATTAGGTACATATGTTTCATTCGAAAAATTCCATGTAACCTTAACGGCTGTTGAATTAATTGCCGCTAAGTTTGATATTGATGGTACAATGTATGTCGCACAAAATGTTTTCAAAATCAGGAAATTTAATGAGAATAAAATTAAATAGAACATATTTTCCTGTTTTCTTTTGTGTATGTACGACAGTATGTACGACTCTAGCGACCTTATTTTATAGTTTAAAAAATAATTTTCTTTTGCCAACCACCTACTGTAATCGGTATATTTTTTTCTTTTGTTCTGTTTGTTAAATCTGATATGTTGAGTCAACATAGGTTACTTACTCACTTACTTAGCGATAGCAAACGATAACATGACATCATTAAAACTGAATAAATATTTTGGAGGTGTGTTTTTTCCTCATGATATCAATTAGTATTGAGAATCCAAGAGAGGTAGAAAAAGAAGACCTCCCTTCATCACTTATATACAGACATTTCCTTAGGTGATTTACCCATGCTAGCGGTCATAGCAACGCAACCTAGAGCGGTAATGATGATGATAAATATATAGAAACAAGTTCCCGCTTCTGAACTCTTTTTTTCGGATTTTGCTTCTTCCCTCAAACTCTAACCATTAGAGAGAGCATATGTCATTTAAATTCTGATTAATATATTTTTATTAAAGAAATATAATATTGCTAGTTAGTAGTCATGGAGAAAAAACTGTTTGGCTATTTATACGAGCTTTACGACAAAATATTCACACTTCGATTCTAATGGTATAGTGTAATACAAACGTTATATACAATAATGGCATTTTCAAATTATGTAATGATAATGCGGTGAATAACTATACTTTACAGTTAAAATAAACTTCTTTCATTCACGTTGTCCATCGTCATTTGCAGATAGCACCAGCCAGAAGGAGAATTGGATATATATTTAAATAATCGAGTAACGGATGTTTCAGAAGAAATTGCCCTCTTGGTATTTTCGTCTTTTCTCCCTTTTCTTGTATCGATTTGAGCTATTCCTCTTTGCAAAAGATGCGCCTTGAAACACTCTACAAAATCATACCTAAACTATAATTTTAGAACTTTAATCAAGAAAACTAAGCCAATTAGATGAAAATCAAAAAAATGAAAACTATCCACACTCAAAATCTGTTTCAACTTGAACTTTTTCTTCTGCTACTATTTCCAGTAAAAAGTTAAGCAAACGTGAGAACTTAGTTTATTTTTGGTACCAAATGCACTCTTTCTCGCGGTCTATAAAAATTTGTTTAGTGCAGATGGCGTGCTGGAGAACAAAGTTACAAAAACATGTCAAAAATTGACAACCTCCTCGTTTCTAACAATATGCTCAAGCAAGACACGAAAAACATGATTGAAATTTCGATTTTGCAGTTAGATAGAGAAGGGCAAGCATTTCTGATCAAAACAAAACAAATCCGACCGAAAAAGCTTTTACTCCGATGGAGTTATGGGACTTTTACTCAAAGCACTACATACCCAAAATTTAAAAGTTAATGAAAAAATGCATGACAACCGGCAGAAAAACTATTATTTCGCCGTGGCTTTAGATGTGAAAAAATTTGAAGCGTAGCTAAAAGATAGAGCGAAGTCAGGGTTACAAAATGGCTAATTCAGTTTTTCTTACTTTCGAAACGTTAACACAAGAAATTATTTTTATTTTGGAGGGTTTTCTTTTTTTCCAATTTTCATCTAATTGGCTTAGTTTTCTTGATTAAAGTTCTAAAATTATAGTTTAGGCATGATTTTGTAGAGTATTTCAAGGCGCATCTTTTGCAAAAAGGAGTAGCTCAAATCGATAGAAGAAAAGAGAGAAAAGACGAAAATACCAAGAAGGCAATTTCTTCTGAAGCACCCGTTGAAGGTACTTGAATAGAGAAATTTTTCTGATGGCATTGCAATCGGTCGAAGACCAAAAAACCATATGGTATTTTAATTGATTGATCTCCATGTGGTATGGCTATAGTCATAGCACACAGAAATTTTTTAATTGCTTCAAGCGGAACTTGTGCAGACATTTATTATGTTGTGCTCTATTCTTCAGCAAAAAATGTATAAGTAACTTCTAAGTAGTTACGTGTTTTAACAGCACGGCTTGTCCAAATGTTACGGAATTACTTTTTTTCAACTTTCACGTGCCATAACTTATCTGAGAATGATCCAAATGCAATGACGCTTTTACCAGAGGTAGACAGTACTGAGTTTTATCACGTCCGAAAATTTCGTTGAGTTTGGATCATCCCATAGGGAGTTATTAAAAAAGTAACGGCCGTTACGGAATTACCGAAAATGGACTTTTTTTTTCAGTGATGTCTAAGTTTTACATATTTCTGCTCAATGAAAGCTTTTTTTTGAGATGTGTTCTGAAGCAAATTTGTGTAGCTTGAAACCAGCTTTCAGAATATCCACTTGGTTTTCGATTAGAATCGCTAG
>CAJNOQ010008069.1:0-11574 GCA_905250885.1 Didymodactylos carnosus
AAAATGTCTGTAACTTTTCGATGCAAGGTCATACAGAGTTGTGCGAAGTCTTATTTTGATCAGAAACGTTTGCTCTACAAAGCTGTGTTTTCAGAAAAATTTTAATTGCATAAGTATCCAGGAAAAACCATTATTTGAAGACCTATTTTTTTGAGGCTCTTAGAAAACTTGCTCAAAATCC
This sequence comes from Didymodactylos carnosus, assembly GCA_905250885.1. NCBI lineage: Eukaryota > Metazoa > Rotifera > Eurotatoria > Philodinida > Philodinidae > Didymodactylos > Didymodactylos carnosus. The sequence continues at coordinate 182 of CAJNOQ010008069.1, forward strand.
CGAAAAAACCACTTTTGTAACCAGAAGCAATACAGATTCTGGAAGTAGACACTTCAGGTTATCTTTTCATGTGCGTATCTCAAAACCGATTTTTTGACCGAAAATCCCCATTTCTGAGGGGGGGAGGGCCCTTAAGGAGATCGGATGCCCTACTTTATCCATCGAAATTGCACTTGATTTAGGAGAAGGTAGCCGAGGTGCCTTGAGTAAGTATCCACAATGTTTCACGAAGACGATATGGATGCATGAACTTGGGATCTAAATGCCTTCGTAAGGTATCGTGACGTGTCTTTTACATGAGAATGTTTTCTTAGTGATCAAAACAGAGGTTGCCTTTAAAGCACTCCAGCCGCATTTCACTTTTTCGCAGTGTAGTATGTATAATTCATGAAAACAAAATGATAATAAACAAGAATCATTGAGAACAGCCGCATGTTCATAACGTCAACATCGTATGCAGAGAAAATACTAGAAATGGCATGAGAAACACGTTTGATTAGAACTTAGACGATCTGAGTATTATCTTATGTATTTATAATTAATAAGCTTAGCACCATGACGACAAACACAAATAATGAAGAAATTTAAAAACTATGTACATAGAATATTACACAATAACTGATGTATTATCAAATATCAATAAGAAAGTTAATAACTTCAAAAACTTTATGTCTGCTTCAGTGCAGTGTATAATTCAAAAAAACAGAAAGATAACCAGCAAGAATCATTTATATAAGGCTTGTATATAGACTTTTGGAGCTTTGAGAACTAAAAGCGTGTTTTCATGTACAGTAGTAAAGAAAAATAAATGTATATTTTACTTTTTCATGTTAAAACAGGGTTTTGCTTACTTTTCAACTTTTACATCTCACTTTTTTACACTGTTGTGCAGGCGTTCATCAGGCCCGAGCATCTGTTTTCTACAATAAGTTATCATCATCATCATCATTATTTACAACAGCCGCTTATTTAATGTTTTATTCTTTACTCACGGCTATCTTTCAGTCTGCATTGATAAAACTAAAGTATCGATTTTGCACAAAGTCTGAATCTGACGCCCAATATGTGGGTTAGAGTGGAAATGAGATATATAATGTAACAATCATACTATTAAATAGAATTACCGTTTGAAATAAATTTTATTTGTATCCAAAACATAAAATTTGTCTGTAGATGAGCAATCTGTTATACGAAGTTATTTCGTACAAAATAGCATATTATTCCAATTCACAACACAATTAAGTTTTGAAATATCGTAATAAATATTACTCTTTATAGTGACACCAGCTGCTATCTCTGAAGACTTATGGAGTGGTTAGTCTTTTCCTTTGTTTAAATTTCCACGCAATTCATCTGAGACAATATTAAAAAACCTCTTTTTAACCAATCGAGAGAAATAACAAAAAAAGGACATTCATATTAATCGACGCACATCGTATTTATATACCATGTTTTTCTCTTAAAACGAAATTTTTTCGATTGAAAACTTACTTCTTAACCTTTTAGTGACGGAATATATGTTTAATAGATAAGCATGGGTAATGTAGAAACGCAACTAGAGCAATCAAGTGTGCAACGGGCAAGTATAATAATTAGAGATGAGCTTGTGGTGTGATATCTGTTAAATATCATCAGTTTCAATTATTATGTTCATCAACATTTGAAGAATGTTTCTAAAATAACCTTGAATATAATCTTTATTACAAGAATTTAAATACCAAAAACCCAAAAGCTTAAATCGAAAATTGGTTCTTGTACTTCTTTGTCATGGGTTTCGCTATAAATTTAACGTCAACTCGGGCTCATGGTATGACAGAAAAATCTTGTAACCGGGTATTTATCATCGACTGGAAAAGGTATATTCCATGAGAAGTTTCATCTAAAAATAATTTGTCTAGATATTCAACCATGTTTGAACCAATAAATAAGTTGTATCCATGTGTCGTATATGTATTTGCGTGTGTAAATGTTTTTCTACTTTACCTACTTTAACAGTAGGTAAGCAGCTTGTAAGTAACAAATTTGAAAATATAAAATTCATAGAAATAGTTTCTGAATACATCAGTATCAATTTTCGAAAATTTGTGAAAGAACCTAGGATATATAGAATTCGACGGTTTCATCTAACCTTTCACTTGAAATTCTGGTTGATTTCTGGCAAAATTCTATCAGAACTGAGTAGAGTTGGTGTGCATCACACGTCTTTTTGTTCAACGTTTTCGAGATTCGGCTTAATTCCGGTAGTTTTTCATGAAATATGTATTAACCGCTAAACTCGTTGAAAAGCTTTTCGTAAAGGTCTTATTGATCTTGCTTGGGTGATGAACGCTAGCAAAAAGAAAACATCCAACTTGTTTAAAGATTTTATGATTTGTTTTTAAAAGTGTCTTCAGCTATGTGCTGCAGTAAAAGTGTTTTCTTTCCTCGTTTGATTGTCTTAAAAAAAGAGCCCCTATTATGTGTTGCACACAGATACTAGTGATACCTTCTGATATCATTCTTTAGACTTCCTAAGATTACCATTTTTTAGGAGAAAACTTCAGAAAGCAGAGTGCCATAAACTTTTATTTCCCTTTTCTAGCATAATGGCACAAGTAGCAGTGCAGGGAATTCATCTAATGATCCATTTACACTTCAGCAATTTGCTTCATTTTTCTTCTCCAATTCATTAAAATCACCTTTAAAATCTAAACCGGCCAACTATGTATGGGATCCATTATCACTACCCTATTCGGAACTGAAACAGTATTATTCTGTTTGCGTTATTGGAAGTGGTTATGGTGGATCTATTGCCGCTAGCCGATGTTCGCGTGCCGGTTTATCTGTGTGTGTTTTGGAAAAAGGAAAGGAATTTCTACCTGGAGAGTTTCCCGAACATGAATCAGCAGCTATGAAAGAAATGAATTTTTCAAGTTATCAACACGGTAAAGCGAATTCAGCAGGACTGTATCAAATACATTGCGGCAAAGATGTAAGTATAGTACACGGTTGTGCACTTGGAGGTACATCACAAATCAATGCAAATGTAGCATTAGACCCAGATGAATTTATCTACGATAGTCTATTATGGCCAAAGGAAATCAAGGATGATTATAAAACAGGACAACTAAAAAATGATTGGGCGTTAGCCGCTGACATGTTGAAACCGAAGCCATTTGATATGAAAAAAATAGGTGTACCAGCCAAATATAACGTTATGAAAAGACTTGCTGAAACAATTCCCCTAGAGGAAAATCATGATATCGAAGATATTTTTTACACGCCACCGTTATTCATCAACATGGAAGATACGAAAGAAAATCATGTTGGTAAGTAACTATACATGATCGATGTTTCGTGAAGCTGTTAAATACATTTTTCTTCTTTTAGGTATATCTCAACGTGCATGTAATGGATGTGGTAATTGTTGTGGTGGTTGTAATACATCAGCTAAAAACACGTTGACAATGAATTATTTACCGGATGCACGAAATCATGGGGCACAGATATTTACTCGTTGTGAAGTTGTGAAGATAGAACCTTATTATAACAGATCTTCTTTGGTAACAGAGCACAAAATTAATTGGACCGTACATATTCGTTATACACAATCAGATTGGGAACCATTTGGTGTCATTGATGATGTAATCTGGTGTGAATACGTGTTTCTGGGATCTGGTGTTTTGGGAACAACTGAATTGTTACTACGTTCTCGACAAGAAGCACAGTTAAGTCTATCATCTACCTTAGGTACACATTTTAGTGGAAATGGGGATATTTTGGGATATGCTGCTAACACCGTCTACGAAACGAACGGTATTGGATGGCCTACTGCTTATCCTCATCAGCCACCTACTGACACAATTCCTGGACCAACTATTTTAACTGTGATAGATCGGCGTAAAAATAAATATTGCTCTGGCTATGTTATCGAAGATGGAACTGCGCCCTATATTGTTCAAACCATTTACAATCTTATTATAGCTATTAGTAATGGGAATGATATGTTTAATACGGTTTCTCGAGGTTTAAAAAATTCATTGAGTTTTTTGACGATGAGTCATGACAATAGTGGTGGAAGAATAGTTCTAAGTGAACACAATCATCTTACCATTAAATGGAAGCTTGCTGGAGAATCGTTTCAAGTTGATAACGTCGCTCGTCAGAAAGAATTAGCCGACACATTAGACGCAAAGTACGTTCCAGATCCGATATGGAAAAAATTTTTTGGTAAGAGATGAACTCTAAACATTAAAAATTTTTGATAAACGATAATCAAATTATTACTTTTGACAAAAAAAAAATGTTTCTTGAATTACTAAGAATTACGTTGAATATTGTATCCTCTTTAGGTTATCCATATCTAACTGTTCATCCATTAGGTGGTTGTCCATTGTCAAGTTCCAATTCAGGTTTAAATGGTGTTGTTAACCATAAAGGTCAAGTATTCAAAGATGATACAACTGATGTTTATGATACATTATACATTGTTGATGCTTCCATCATTCCATGTTCAATTGGTGTTAATCCAGTGCGAACAATATGTACTCTTGCTGAAAGAATTATGAGGTTAGCTAGTATTGAACATCAATTTAAAATTAATTATTCATTGCCATCTACAATTCCTGTTAAACGATCTGAACCCAATAAAATTACATTAGAATTTACGGAGCGAATGTGTGGTTGGTTTAACAAAGATCATAAACAACCCTTAAATTCACCATTAGAATGGTGGAAATATGAACATGATAATTCAAATATCGTTCAAAATGATAAGAATTACAGTGAATTTACACTTACTATATTCACGGATGATCTTCATTCGTTCATAAATCGTTCGGATCATCGTGCAATTATATATGGTCAAGTTTTAATTCGTTCACTATCATCTAAACCGTTTTATGTTAAACAAGGTGAATTTAACCTGTTTATAAATTCTTTAACAAATATTGAAACAAAAGAAATGGTTTATTCAATGATATTGAGGGATAATAAAGGAGGAGAACCCTATTATTGGAAAGGAGTCAAATATGTGAAAAATAATGATGATTTAATATTAAAACAAGCAATTAAACAAACAACAACATTATATGTTACAGTTTGGAAAGGTAGAAAATAAATATTTATATGTTGTTTTAGATTAATATTTAATTATTTTGATTATTTTAGGTATTAATGGTAATCATGTAGAAAATATCGTTGGACATGGTATCGTTCGAATAGAGTTTAACGATTTTTTAAAACAATTATCAACATTAAAGATAGAAGAATTACATCCTGAACAAAATATAATTAAACGTAATTGTCAAAAATTAAAATATGGATATGAATTTATTCAATTTTTTTGCAAATCTTTAACAACTGTCTATCTAGCTAATTTAAGATCATTTAATAAACCGGATATGTCCATGTTAGTTACACGAACAAGACGAGAATTAACTGTGAATAAAACATGTCATTATTTTCAAACAAATGATCATATACAACTGTTACTTATACATTTTACATCAAAAGAGGATTTAAAGATAAAAATTGATAATATTCCATTATTATTAATGCCTGGTTTAAACACAAAGAGTCAACAATATTATCATGATACAAATGAAGTAACATTAGTAGAATATTTAGTTAAATTAGGTAACTTTTTTTTGTTTTTTTTTTAAATATTTTGATCTATTTATAACTTTTATTATTACTTCTCATCTTCTTCTAGGTTATCAAGTATGGACATTAGATTGGCGTTCAAGTCCTCAATTACCATCTCATACAAGTCAATATAATTTTGATCAAATAGCTCAATATGATATACCAGCTTCTATTGAAAAATTACTTCAATTAACAAATTCAAAACAGTGTAATCTATTTATTCACTGTCTTAGTTCAATATCTACTTTTATGTCACTATTAGGAGGTTATATTTCTCCAACTTGTATTCGATCAATATTAAGTAATCAAGTTGCCTATCATATAAAAGCAACAATGTTTAATCGACTTAAAGCATCAATTGGTGCTGCTGAATTATTAACAATTTTGGGAATGTCTACTGTTGCTGTTAATACTGATCTAAAACATCAAACATTTCAAGAATTAATATTTAGTAAATTTGCAAAATTTACAACAGATACAGTATTATTAAAACATCATGAAGAATATTGTCAATCAGATGTATGTCATCGACTTACATTTATTTATTCATTATTATATAAACATAATAATTTAAATACTTTAACACATCAAACAATTGGTAAGAGAAAAATAATAAATTACTAATTGATTAATGATATTTTTGTCGTATTTAGGTGAGTTAACTGGTGATGCAACAATGGAAGCATTTCAACATTTAGAAAAAATGTCTAAAATGGGTTACGTTACACCATTTAATGAAAAATTAGATAGTAATTTTTATTTTGGTGAAGATAAACGTCAACGTTTGCAAGAATGTTTAAATATACCCATAATATTTGTGACAAGTGAAGAAAATTCTGTTTGGTTACCTGAAGGAATGATGGAAACCTATGATGAATTAAAACAAGTGAATCCAAATCAAAATTATCAATTATTGACATTACCAAATTTCGGTCATCTGGATTCGATATTAGGAAAACAAGCACACGAAATAACATTTCCAAAATTTCATGAATGGTTCAATCAATACAGAGCCTGATTATTTCTAAATATATTTATATAGACAAACGAAGTACTCTTAACTCTCGGACATTAAAAAAATAGTCAATAGAAACAATGGAATCTTAATTTTTTTTGTCTTTTACAGAGTTTTACTTTAGCAAATGGGGAAAAAAAGAGATCATAAACGACTTTAAAACATTATCTACAGTTCTTTGCCGTCAAACTCAGGATGAGAAATGTTGACTTTTTCAACTTTGTAGAATAACTTTTAAAATTACATTCTAGACTTAAAAGTCGCAGAATTTTGTCTAGTATTTAATGATATGCTTCGGTTAGAATATAACGTTATTCTTTCTTTAAAACTTCCAAAATAGTAAACTCCGTCAAAATATGACTACTACTTGAATAGTAGTCTGTTTTGTAAGTGAATTTTTCTATCACGTATAGCCATACAAATAATCACGTAGGTACCAAAAATTTTACCTTTCCAAGCTCTACAAAATCCTGTGAATGAGATAAAAAGATAACATTTAGTTTTGTTACAAAAGTGAGTAACTTTAATTCTCATTTTCTATGAAAATCAAAAAGTTTGAAAAATTAAGCACACGTAGGTTGTTTGTATAAGATTTAAAAGGTAACAGTTCAGTTACAAAAATTTTTTTTATAGACCAGAATATCAGAAATTCTTTGCACTTGCTGTCAATATGCTCGGTTCAATATTAAGTCATAGTCTTATTTCTGTTCGAATAAAAATTGCAGTTACTATTAATTCTAAACGAGGCATTTCATTAAATACTAGAGAAACTTCTACGACTTTTAAGTCTAGAACAAAGGTTTAAAAATTATTCTACAAAGTTGAAAAAGTCAAAATTGTTCACCCTGAATTTGAGGTCAAACGACTGAAGCATTTGTTTTAATATGTGATTTACTGTATGGAAAAATGTCTAATTATCTCACATTATAATTTATAAATAAATTCTCTTTCTTTCTAAGATAAAAAATGACTCTGTTGTCTTTCGGTAAAAATCATAAGTTCAGACGCAGGATCGTACTAAAAATCCAGTTTTCCAAAAAGGATGCAAAAATAGTTCACGAATTTATGATTTATGCCTTTTTCTTGTTTTTTAAAAAACAAAAAGTTGTTTAGCACCTGTCATATCGTTCAAATGAAACTATTTGACATAATTAACGGGTGTTCCATAAAGAATGGCACTGTTTGTATTTTGCGCTTTTCTCTGTTAATTTTGATAGTTGAGACTTGAACTTTTTTCCAAAAGATAGCTCATTCAATTGTCTACAGAATCATATGAAAAGAGTTCCTGTAAAACACAATGGTAAAATCCTACGCAGCCAACACTAGTATGCGTCTGAAGAGAACCGCTACAAATGCCCTTTTCCCCTAAAACTAATTATCGTGTCCCGAAGGCCACGAAGACTTCAAGTCACTCTGGAGAACGTTTTCCTATGTTTTCGACTGTGTTTTTTCTCATAGCGCTAAAAAAAAGTCGGTCGAATTAGATGATGAAGGGCTAATGCCCATTTTGCTTGAAAACTTGCTTGGATTAAATGTAGATTTCAATATCGCTCTCTCTCTGTTGTAGAAGTTTTATTTTATACGTATTTGATCTTTTCACGATGATAGAAGAAGCATCTTTGCATTCTACACAATAAACAACTCCAATTTTTCTATGATTTCTTGCTTTATATTTATGTGAGAAACTGTTACCGAGTGTTTGATACTTTCAAAATCCAAATCCTATATTTTTTGTAATACTAAATTTGTTGAGAATTCTGTTTAAACTTGAAACAAATTTCTTTGATTCACTTCCTAGATAATAAAAGCAAATATTCATCTCAATTTTATCCTTGGAATTGACAACTGGTTTAGAAGAAATAGTGATGTGTCTGTTGCAGTATCTTTCAAATGTGTTTTTAATAGTTGGTTTTACTGTTTTGGATGGATGACCATTCGCACTAAGAATGGCTCTAAGTCAAGAAATTTCATTATCTAATAAACTTTTTTGTGAACAAATTCGAATCACTCGCATAACAAGACATTTGATTGAAGCAACCTTTTGATATCTTGGTGACCCAGAGTTCCATTTCACGTATAGTATATGCCAGTATACAGGGTTTGTATAGATTTACAGTGTGATTGTTTTCAGTGACATGTACAGATATTTTTGAAAACAAATGTATTTTAAGTTTTCTAGTTGATTTCTTTCTCCCCTGTTTCAACTATATATATAATCATTTCTCTTCTAAATTCGACAATCACATTAGCTTAATGATAGTACTGAGAAGTATCGAATCTCTCTTTTTATGGAAAATGATTTTACGAAAATGTTTTTCAATTATATTAAATACACTTAGTTTAATATCAAAGAATGTCAATATATAAGATTACCAGAGTGAATTAAGCCATTTTTGAAAATATACTCTAGCATCATCTTCGTTTTCTTTTTCGATTTATGGCTTAAATTTGGGGACAATCGAATTTTTTGCCCCGATCTTTGCCAACACGATCAAAAGACGCGGTATCCTTAACAGTAGAACATAATTAGTTCTCAACACACGAATGATCACAGAATTTGCTTAGTCGTACTGAATAACTGAACTCATTCTAAATTGATACAATCAAATTGTGTTCTCTATTAACCGAACATTATTTATGTGATAATTATTACGGCAGAAACAGACTTACAATTAAAAAAAGAAAATGCTCAAAAAGAAGAAAAGTATAGAAATTATTCATGCTTTTATTTATATTTGACACTTTGCCATCCGTATCGATCGTACTGTTGACGTTGATTTTTATCACTGAGAATAGCATAAGCCTGATTAACTAGTTTAAATTTTTCTTCTGCTTGTTTATCTCCTGGATTTCTATCAGGATGCACCTCTTTGGCTTTTAGCAAATAGGCGCGTTTGATCTCTTTTTCAGTGGCTGTACGTGATACGGCCAAGATCTGATATAAATCGAGATCTTGATCTTTGGGTGGAGGTTGACGAGGTGGTGCCTCTTGAGATCGACTAGACCTAAAATGAGAAGATAGAAGAACAAACGTAAATATCCGAAAACTCGTTTATTTGTTTATATTTAGATCTAATAAGCATTAAAAAATATCGTTACCTTCTGTAAGATTGTTGTTTTTGTTGCTGGTATGAATATGACTCTTGCTGGTACTGTTGTTGTCTTTGACGGGTATAATCCGTGAAAGGTTGTTGAAAATCATAGGCAAACTGACTTGATTGACTCTTATAATCTTTCCATTCACGTTGTTTTTCTCGTCGGCGATAATATTGTGGATATTGTTGAAAAAATTTACCAATTAGTGGACTAATCAATAGAGCGAGAGGAATAATGACTTTTGGGGATAAAAAATCGGTTAAATCTGGTAAATCGGTTAGTATGGTGAGGCATGTGGTGATAAAATACGTTGCAGGATAAAACATCACTAGTGAGAGAGCGGTTATTTTTGAAAATGAATACTGCCGGTTTCCAACAACACGACCACTAACTCCACTAATCAAACATTGAAAGTCTTGACTATCGTATAAATAATCAACAATCTAAATAAGAGGAAAAAATCAACAACATAAACATCCTCAACTATCAAAACATTCATGCGAAACTTTACAAAAGTAAAAAAAAAGAACGTTCTAAACGTACCCAAAACGGGTAATAGTAAAGGTTCTGTATTTTCTTTCTTATATGATATCTAAATTGTTGTACTCGATAATCACTGTATCCTGGATAAATCTGTCTCATTTGTTGAATACATTTATGTTTTAGATATTTAATGATATCCAAATCCCATCCAATTTGAAAAGCTGTTTCAGCATCAACAGTGTATTGTTCGACTTCAATATTTTGAGAATATTCAATTGGCGCTGGATAATCATTAAAAGCAATTTGGAATTCATCTAGATGATTTCGATCATGTGAATAAGCGGCATAAACATTAATATTTGTTAATGATACATGATCTAATGATAACTCAACACTGTACCATTGATTGTAAGTAACGAGTGATTTACCGACCTAAAACAAAAAAAATACGAAATATATAAGAAACTTAATAGTGAAAATAAGGAGTACTATTAGATATCACATGGTGGAGATTAACACAAAAAAACCAGGCTACTCTGTAAATAAGATACTTCATATTCGAAGTTACAGCACTACTTTATTTTTGGCTTAATCATACATCATTCGATAGAGAATTTCACGCCGATCAAGAATATCTAGTTTTTAGTCTTCCCAGTGCACATTATCAATGAAAAGAATTTGAAGGATCTCTTATTTTGAAAAACCACTAATTTTTTAAAAAAACTGAATACCTTACTTCCACCTCATTTTGAAGCCGTGAAACTATGTTTTTCTTATTCAGCATTAAAAACCGCATACAGGAAACTATATTTCAAGGTTCCAGAACGAAAAGTAGTCTTCGAGCGACAAACGAAGCCGAAAGTTCTTCAATTTTCACCATACTCATTTTGGAAACCCATCTACTTTGTTTCATTAAGCGATGAAGTCAGCTTTCATACGCCATTCGATTCGCCTTGAAACATAGAATAAAAGTATAAATCGCTTTTTTGAAATTCCTTGCTGAGAAAATTCATTTTTTCTAAATCTAAGGCGAAAAAGCCTGAATTCTGCTCGTTATCCTCAATTTTCTCAATCAAAACTCAATTTCTATGTAATAGAAATATCATATTCGGAATCAGGATGAAAAACTGAGTCGACTGATGTTCATCTCTGGCCTATACGAGTAAATTAAATT
>CAJNOQ010008070.1:0-11572 GCA_905250885.1 Didymodactylos carnosus
TGAAAATTTGAATTTCAAGATAAAGTAACCTGAACGACTCGAAACATGTTTCTTATAGGTTTTCGACAATGCTCTTTCCAGTGGCATCGTTTTTAAATATTGAGAAAGTTTTCTGAAGGGTTTTCCAAAGACCGGATCTCTGGAAAACTCCTTAGAAAACTTTTCAAAACCCAACTCTCATGCTATTAGAAAGAGGATCATGAAAAACCTATAAAAAAATAGTTCATGAAATTTTAGTTCACTCATAAAGCTAAAGTCCGTCTGCTCTAGCAAAAAATGCCCACTGTGTATGGGGTGCTTCGAATCCAATTCAGATTAATCATGATGATTACTCTCTGGAAGACCGAGGACTCAACAGTCTTCAGATACTGACGTTTTTACTTCAGACTTATGTTTACAACGGTGACGAACGTTTTCTTAATGGTGCCGATCTTCTTATTTGGTCATTTCAATACGATGTCAATCTCATTCATGAAAAGATGATTGCTGTTTGCGATAGTGATTTTTCGAACGATGAACTGGCTTATTTGTCATATTTCAATCTAGTTCATGCGTTCAACACGGTTACTTCTTCAACTAATTTATCCGCACTAATTTATGCGCAAGAAACGGCGTTTCGGAGAAATAAAAAATATTAGTATAGACTAAAAATAGTGATTTATTTGAAACAGTGAATAATAATTATAACAAATAATTTATATAGTTCTCGGCCGAAGGTTAATCAGTCTGGTAAAAAAATGGAATCCCGGCAACTTGCCTCCTGGTAAGATGCCTCCCGCACACTTGCCCCCAGCGTTTTGTCTTCCGGACATTTGCCCCCCAAGGACACTTGCCTCCGTGGATACTTGCCCGCGCGGACACTTGCCTCCCCGGATACTTGCCTTCGCGGAAAGTGACTAAAGCGGACACTTTCCCCCACCACTTGTGCAGAGCACTTTTCTCTCAACTATTTTCAGGAATCATCAACTCAGCACACTCGGTGGTGAGAAGATTTCTATTTTTCTAATTGTATGTATTCTTCCTCTGCACTGCCCATGACGTTTTCGATCACAACACCATATTATTTTATCACCCGATGTTTTATCAACAATATAAGCATATCCAGCGTGAATAAAGATTGGCTTTCCTTTAGTGATTTCCATGTCTATATTCTTTACAGTGAAATGTGATGTGACTATTGATAAGTTGATAGACAGTATCAACGAAAATAAGAGAAATCGAATTATTATCAGAACATGTCTATAGATCTATCCTTTCTCTAGCAACATTTTTTTCTACTACATTCCGTTCTCTTATGTGTTATATAGTGAAAGATACAATTTTATTTCAAAGAGATAACTCTCGTTGAAGACATAAAAGAGAAAATTCTCTCATGTTTTGCATATTGAAATTATGACAGAAGTGCAGTTTTTGTGTTAATGTGTCATACATTTACGAGAGACAACATATTTCTTTCACATTATCTATAATTCTTACAAGAAACAGCATAATTCTTGTGTGAGAGTATTTTAAGGGATAAAACCCAGGTTTTGGTTTCCCAGAAATACCGTACAATACTATAACAAAAAATCTGGTTACAGCATCTTGTATATTGGTCACCAAACAAAAGAAGCATACAACCATTCTCGTACTTCGACTCAGTGGTATCGACAACAAAAACAGCACTTTCTAGCAGATGGTTATCTGAACAATAATTCATAATTAATCTTTGAATGATTGCGATAGCTTAGAATGCTTTGATACTGAGATTCTTCTTACTGGTTGTTTTGCTTTATTCAGATTTGAGGATGACGATGCATTCGTCGCCGTGCTTGTATCACTTTTACCACGAATTGTACCATTTGGTGACGTTAAATTTATTTCTGTTGCTGGCAAACCGAATGGTGGTTCGATTAATGGGAACGGAGGTGTGATCTCTCTCATGTGGATAATATGTAGGTCACGACCAGCATCTAATTCACTAACTACTTCAAAGTAAGAACCGGGAAGTAATAGAATTTCGTCTTCGGTTTTATAATAAGTATAAGGGTTAATTCTCTTACCATTAAAACATTCAATTGAGAACAATGTTCTTATTCCGGTTTTTCCAAGAAACGTTTCTGATTCTAACATGCTAACGGACGATGTGCATGAGGAAATTCCCCACCATACTATACGCATTCCACTTCTATAGCTCGAGTTAATATGCGTTTTAACACCTCGCCATACTGTAGCTCTGATCGATGGTAATTTGTAGAGAGCTGTAAGAAATAGCTTTAAATAACTAAAGTACGGTATTAATGTCTCACGCTCTACAGCACGTAGTGCTCGATTTAACTGAGAATATAGACTCTGATTAGATTCATCCCACTCCATGGTATACAGATGTATTGATGCTGCCTCATCAGATGTTAAACCATCGAGATTATTCTTAGTGTTTTGCTTTGCAATATAAACACATCGATTGAGATTTGGAACCAAATGGTGAAGCGGTTTAACAGAGGTTTCCAGTGGTAAGAGCGGAGAGTTTGCGTAATCGGAAATCGGAGACAACATTAGAGATGGTCTATCTTGAATATCAAGAAATCGTGACTGCTTTTTAATTGCCGACGTTGGTTCTTTGTTAAGGGCGTAATTTTCACCTCCGGATTGAAAGCTGGGAGAAACTAATGTAGTGAGACTATTCTGCGCCGAAGAAGGACCACTCACTGACGAGGACAGATTCTCTTCCACTACCAACTTTTTATGACGATTACGAAAATATACTGGTTCTATTAGCGCATCTAAACCAAATAAATAAATTTATTAATGTGTCTTGAAAGAGTAAGAGCAGTATAATTTGCAAAGTGAGTCTCTATCCGTTTGAGAGCCTGTAAACAGAACCATAATGGTGAATTTATTTGATGAATCCAGTCAATTTATGATAGTGACCTTCTTGCACAAGAATATTAGTATAGCCCACTTTCTAAAGACCGGACCAGTTTCGATAAAATCTGCTCTTTTTTAAGATTCTGAAGAATGATATTTCTTTCGCTTAATTAGAGAAAACTTCAGATTGACTGGAAGCAAGACTGACCTGTATGTTTTTAAACAGTGTTTTTGCCTAGCACTGTACATGCTGTTGGAGTGGCAGTACGTCAATCTATCCTTCTACAGGGCAGAAGTGGGAGAAAAAATTGACAAATGGCAATTACGCTTCTCGAACAAGGATTTTGCTAAAAAACTTGGATACGGTATTTCTGGGTAACCCAAAACCTGGGTTTTATCCGTTAAAACACTCTCACACGAGAATTATGCTGTTTCTTGTAAGAATTATAGATAATGTGAAAGAAATTATGTTGTCTCTCGTCAATGTACCATATAGTTCTTTAATTTCCCAGTTCAAGGTGCTTGAAATTAGCGAAGAGAAATTCAAGAACCCGGATTTTGGAATTTAAGTAGAATTTCTTTTTCGTTTTCCCGTAAGGCTGGATAAAGCTCATCAAACAGCATAGGAAAATACCATTTTTAGATTTTTCAAAAGAAGATAAAAATTTGACATTATTAGTTTAGGCGCTACTTATTGATTTTGATGATATTTTTAAAAATCAGCTGATTTCTCGGACGCATGATTATCTTTTATTTCAAAACTATCTTTTTCTGCTTATCTATACAAAAGTGAGTCTAATTCTATAAAGTTCAAATTTTCAAAACCTTTTCTGATGTCGGAGGGCATGGAACACGAGCAGCTAAAGAATAAGGCAATTTAGAAGCTGAGAAGGTGTAAGCGTGAACGTTTCTATAAATTAGCCGCAGAATGTTAGTCGTCGTAGCCTCAAAGCAACAACAAGGACCAACTTTTTAAACCAAAAATAGAAATAAACGACGTTTTCACCTAAACTAGTAATCTCAAGCTTTTATTCGAAAAATCATTTTGAAGTCTGAAAACGGTATTTCCCCATACTGTCTGATGAGCTTGACAGTCGAAAAGACGAAAAAGAAAGTCCACTAGAATTTGAAAACCTGGTACCTTATAATAATACAGTTCTCGATATTTCAAAAATCACTCTAACATACTTCTACAAAAGATTAACTCTTTGTTTTTAGTGATATGCACACTGAGGTGTGGCGCACGAATATCCATAGCTTTGTTAGCAGCCCGAAAATTCCACAGGAAGGCCTGAATTTCGGCCCACGAAGTTTTTGTCCCGGACTTTCGTCCCGATCCGAAATTCCGGTTGTTTTTCGGCTCGGGCGGAAAGCCTGAAAGGGATTTCGGATCGAACCTTAATTTACGTAATTAATTTATAAACAATTAGTAACTTCATGATGCTCGGCAGTATGACATGGTGCTCAGCAAGATGATATAGTGCTTAGCTGTGCAACATGATATTTAACAGTTTTCATTCAATTCTAATAGAAGTGAGGCAGAGCACGATGCTTACCAATATAATTTTATTCAAGCGATGTTTCTCCACCAATACCGCCACTTTTAGATTTTTTCGAACGTTTGATTCCATTTAGGAGCCAAGTACTAGGTCGTACTGCTGAGCACCACGTTTTATTGAAAGTGCATAATGGTGAGCATCATGAGGTTTACCAATTATTTATAAAATTAATTAGGTAAATTAAGGCTCCTTCCGAAATTCATTTTAGACTTTCGGAGCGGGCCAAAAGTTGCGGGTCAACAAATTCGTGGGTCGAAATTCATGTAACCCATTCCACACGCTTCTCCGTTTTCAAGCCTAAAATAAACTCTGGTAAGAAACTATTTCTTAAGATTAGACAAGATTCCATGTAATAGTAACTTTCTATTGGTTAGTATCACCTATTTATTCCAGCAATGGCAGATTTTATACATTTCAGACTATCTATAAAACCTATAAAATTCTACAATTTCCCTTTGAATTCTAGGACAGTTATTTCACAGCTAAAAGATCAAATGTCTGAGTTATTCTAATACAGAAAATCTAAGAATTCGATAGAATTCTACGTTACTACAGATATACGCTGCTTTAGCCACGTTTGCGACAATGTATAGAATTCTATACATTTGCGCTTAACATAGAACTCTACACATTTCCGCTTGTCTGTGACCTGGCTAATACAGGGTATATCTGTACTAATCTAGAATTCTGTAGAATTGGTAGAATATCTGAAATGCAGGAACTCTGACATCCCTCGTTTATACTAAAAATGGACTTTCTGAGCGTCCTTAAATTATAAAGCTCGCATACAAGTTAGTGCTTCGTAGAAAGACCTGTTCGATTGTCGTCTTAACTTATGCATACCTGGAAAGACAGTTGGCTCAATATGATATATCTTGACCTGTATATGATAGATTAGTTTGTCCATAGCCATATTAATTGGTTTATCAGATTTATCACGGAAGTCGAACCATTTTAATCCAGCTGAAATCAGTCCTAACCAACCACTTGGCTTCCAGTCAGCGTGCAATCTGCATGGTATTAGAGGTATATTTAGACTTTCAGCATATTGTAACTCTTTTCTACAGTTTGATGAGCTCTGGTACTCTTTCGACATGAAAAAACACACAGCTGCACTGTTCTCAACTCCTTCGGCCATTCTAAAAAAGAGCTATAACAAGTTACTCTATGGGCTAACACCCATATACGTACTCTTGATTTAAATTTGCGGCGATACCATCGTATATGTCCATCCACACAGGTATATTTTCTCTTCTCAGTTCTTGAAATATCTCTTTCACAAGATCTTGAGTATCGTGCTGATAGGATAACATGATGTGTTTCATTGTGCCGGACATCGCTGTATAACAGAAACTTAGTTGACTCTTTCGGAAAGAGTATTTAAATGCTTCCTTTTTTGTTGTTTCTTGTCTCTTTTAATGTAAGGTAAAATAATAAAATTAGTAACGTGCCGGCAATTTAAACTTCAAGTAAAAATATTTTTCTGGTTAATTCATACATTCAACCGTCTTCTTTTTCATCCGCCGGGTACCCCAAAGAATAACGATTTGTAGAAAAACTAGTTTTTTCTTTATTTTTCTTGTAGCTAGCCTGTAAGGCAGCTCAGTATCCTATTAGATACTTCTGGACAAGAAACTCCTTCAAGATTCTACCTGCGATTAAATAAGATGAATGAGCACTGCATTTTAAAATAAAATTAAAAGACAATAAGATAGATTGAACCATATTATTTCAAGATTCTTTTTAGAATGCTTGCGAATAAGTTTGATGATATGTCATGTACTTGTGGAAGAAGATTCACTAAGATTCAGTAAAATTCACTGAGATTCACTAACTTTTCGTTGTAAAAGCTTCATCTTTACCAGTTCTGAGTAGACCTACTTTTCCCGTTGTACCTCTCAAATTTGGTACGACATGTAGCCAGAATTTAATCTTGGAGCAAAAGTGGAAGAGAAGTTAAGAGTCAATTTCTGGTAGATTCGGGCAGGTTAGCCACGACTTTAGTTAGTTTCGACTTACTTGGTGTAAACTGTTTCTCAACTGAATATAAGTAAAATGTTTGAATCTTTCTTAGAAGTATATTTTATTATATATATAATATATAGATTGTAAAATATTTATTTCTTTTGAAAAGGTTACAATACAAAAAGCACTTTAATTTGTTACTGTTCTTCTTATTGTTAAAAAAGCAGCTTAATAACGAAAAAATGAAAAACGGACAGTAACTATGTAGACCACAATATTTATTTTTTAAAAATATGAAAAATAAAACATTCCACAAAAAGATCTACGACGTTATCATAAATTAAAGTGCTTTTTGTATTGTAACCTTTTCAAAAGAAATAAATATTTTACAATCTATATATTATATATATAATAAAATATACTTCAAAGAAAGATTCAAACATTTTACAGAAAAAACTTTGTTTCACAGCCAAAGTTGTTTTTAGTACATTTTTTGTTTCAGGTTAAATATATAGTTATAAGTTATATAACATTCGATAGAGAATTACACGGGCTTCGAAACGAGCTATAAATAAGTCTTTCAAAAATATGCCCACCTGGGTCAATAGTCGAAATACTTGGCCAATAGAATGATTTTCATCTATCTTAGTGCTTTAAACAGTTCTTTAGTCATTTTTCTATCATAATAAAAACTACATATTTTTCAAAAACATACCATTTGAGAGCCCTTGAAATTCTCTACAAAGTGAGCTGGTCAGAATATCCAGACAGATGGAGCCAGTCATTACAGATATGAAAAAGAAGCGTTTGGGTGTTATCTATGCAACACAGTGTGCCATTATCACAAGAACTCTGCTTTTGACTTTTTAGTAAAAGCTGGAACCAATCTCAATAATGTTTTGAATAGCCCGAAGATTTTTCTATCAGATGAGGTGCATATCGCCGTTTCATGAAAAAGCTTGATAATACGGTTCAGGAAAACCTGAGCGCAGGAAAACCAAGACCTTAGTTTTTGCTCACAAAATTTTGTAAGCCATATAGTCTGATAGAGCATACAAGTCTGAATGTTTCGGGAATTTTCACGTCCGGACAGTTACTGTCCGTTTTTCATTTTTTCGTTATTAAGCTGTTTTTTTACTTAATGTAGCTGACTTAATGTAGTTGCGTTTTATCGAATGTAGGTATGCATTTAGAATAAATCGAAACGTCCCTTATCAAATATGCGAATTGTTACGAAAAAGTATGATATATTTTAAGGGAAGCCGTCAAAAATGGAATGTATATTCCACGCATAGATATAGATCAATATCGTTCTCTCTCCTTTCTTTTTCTCTTATTTTGCAGTAAGAGAAAGAAAGAGGACTTTAAGAAAGGACGGGAGTCGACAAGAGGCAAAATCGTTCCCCTCTCAGATCAAGTTCATATTCACAGGTCTTGTGTAGTTTTTCTTCGTGATTAAAACTAGCACCTCAAAAAACCCATTTTCAGTCCCCTTGGAAAACATTTCGCATCCAAACTTTTCTCCCCTTAGATGAAATTTATTTAGAGTATTTTCCTCATTTCTTCTCTTTGCTCCAAGCAAACCTCAACTACCATTCGATAGAGAATTTCACGGGCTGCACAATGATATATAAAATATTGAGAACAAATGGGGCATCGGTGTCCTAACACCAGAAGTCCCGATCTCCACAAATCCATGAGTTCAATGTAAACGATCTTTTCGTTAAAATGGAGCTCATAGATGAATAATTCTTTTTAGATAGTTTTTCAAATTAAACTATTCCAGTAAGTTGGCCACAAAATTACCTTAAGGACGATGGGAGTTACATAAACAGATGACACTATCGTTTGCAGTAATAGAAATTGAGAGAGATTCAGTTTGAGCGTTGATGCGATGAAAGAGATGAAAGAATGGGGCAAAGAGTAGGGGTATCACTTTACTGTGTCTTTACTAGTAACAAGAAATGTGTAAAAGTTACTTGTTACTAGAAACGGTAACTCTTTTCGTTATTTTCTTAGCAGTTATTAGTAACTATTTTTTTACTCTATTACTTGTTACCTCTAAGAGTAACAAAAAAAGTTACTTTTTACTAGTAACTGGTAACAAGAAAACAGTTATTTTGTTTACTTTCAGCAAAAGTAACAAAGTAACTTTGTTTTTCTTGTTTTGAAGTAATACATTATTAGTTTCAGGCTCTAAAATAAGATATAAACCGTCTTCATCATAATGAAAATAACTATTTTCCGTTAGAGACGTTTCGTCTTTATTCAAAAGACATCATCAATCAAATATGACAAACGATAGTTGATTCTGAAGATAGAAAATAAATGATAACTACCCTCTTAGAAAATATGACTGCTGTGGATGTATGCACAGCTATATAGGGCTAACAGCGAGAGGAGTCACAAGAAGACTAGAAGAACATCAGAAAGCTTTTTATGGAACAGGATTTTCTAAGATAGCAGTGCATTGTATGGAAACACGTTATCACACTAACTGGAATCCGCAGGGCCCTTCCGCGCAGGTCCGCCCACTATTAGCCGCGAAAATTTCACTTGCCATGTAGAGCATCAAAAATAACCTAAAGGTCTCGCTTACGCTTTTTTAAAAAAACATGTGAAAAGTGGCTTTCTAGACACCTCAAGTTTTTGGTGAGGGTGAAAATGAACGAAACATTGCATAATTATACATCAAATTGTAGCTCTTGAAGAGTTGATTCTGATGGTGAAGGGACTCGACCTCAATCTAACTTTGCATTCAAGTGGTACTCAATCTACTTGAAAAATTCCTAAAGTTTGACCCCGATTTTCTCCTAAACGCTCCTAAAATTTTGCGAGATTTTTCAGAACGGGAGCTACTTAGTAGGGTCGAAAACTTTGTCCATACAACTACCCTCGACACTTTTCATTTTTTCCCTCAGTTTTCCAGAAATCCTCCTAGAAAACTGCGATATGGAAACACAAAGAAGCCTCAACAACGTTGAAGTACAATGAATGTTTCATGCTGAACAAGAATACAAAATCATACCAGCTCTGTTTTCTTTTCCTGAAGCAAGGTTTTAGCGGGTTTTCTGGAAAACTAAGCATAAAAAATGGAAAGTGTCGAGGGTAGTTGTATGGACAAAGTTTTCGGCCCTACTAAGTAGCTCCCGTTCTGAAAAATCTCGCAAAATTTTAGGAGCGTTTAGGAGAAAATCGGGGTCAAACTTCAGGACTTTTTCAAGCAGATTGAGTACCACTTAAATGCAAAGTTAGATCGAGAGCGAATTTCTTCACCATCAGAATCAACTTGTCAAGAGCTACAATTTGATGTATAATTATGCAATGTTTCGTTCATTTTCACCCTCACCAAAAACTTGAGGTGTCTAGAAAGCTACTTTCCACATGTTTTTTTAAAAAAGCGTAAGCGAGACCTTTAGGTTATTTTTGATGCTCTACACGATGAGCTAAGTGGAATCTTCGCGGCAAGAAGCTCTGTATAAAGTGGGCGGACCTGTATGGAGCATCCCACAAATTCTTGCGATTGAATCCCATCTTATAAAAGGAACTATCAGTGAGACCTTATTGATAGACATTTATACAAAACAAAACAAAAGAACGATTTATTTACAAAAAGGTTTTGACCTCAAAATATGGATGGAAATATGGAAAAAGTTTCGACACATCATGTAGGATGAGAAAAAAAAGAGAAAGTTCGTTTTGTTCTATCTATGATATTTTGTTGTGTTCTACATACCTGCATTTTATTTTGTGTTTTATTCTCTATCTTCAGAATCAACTATCGTTTGTCACATTTGACTGATGCTGTCTTTTGAATAAAGATGAAACGTCTCTAACAGAAAGTTTTCATTATAATAAAGGCGGTGATCTATTTTGATATTCTTCACCTTAAACGATGATGCAATTGCCTGTTACTTACGAGTGTACATATTTAGATGTTCAAGCGTTTTAGAGCCCATCTTCTGGTCATAAGTAGACCTCCATGAGGTATGAAAAACCTTTAAAAGGATTCATTCTCTTGACTCTCGATGACCCGTTTTTCTGGAAAACCAGTTTTTGAGAAACTCTAAAAAGTAATTAAAACCTTTTCTTAATGAAGCATGATTGTAGCCCACACATTTCTGATTAAAATGAGATATCTACCAGCTCTATACGACCTTTCCTTGCAAAGTTATAGAATTTAGAAGAAAAGCCCTAGATTAATTTCTTCTTATTTCTGTAACTTTGAGCTGCCAATGAACATCTAGGGCTTTTCTTGTAAATTCTATAACTTTGCAAAGAAAGGTCATGTAGAGCTGTGAGATGTCTCATTTTAATCAGAAATGTGTGGGCTACAATCATGCCTCATTAAGAAAGGTTTCGATTACCTTTTAGGGTTTCTCAAAAACTGATTTTCCAGAAAAACGGGTCTACAAGAGTCAAGGGAATGAATACTTTTGAGGGTTTTTCATACCTCATCGAGGTCTACTTATGGCCAAAAGATGGGCTCTAAAACGCTTGAACACTTAAATATGTACCCGCGTTAGTTCCCTAATGTTTCAACTATATCTGCTAAAACGGCGAACAAACACGTGCCAATGAGAAATTGTATCTAACTCTCATTTGTTGGAGCACAGCGTGCGCGAAACTACTGATAGACCCCAACTGATCTTCATGTAACTCTTTCGTTCTAGCTGTTCTCCGAGGTGGGAAGATCATATTCTCTAACAAGGTGACTGGATGAATTGCTCATCCTTCTCCAAGGTTGGATGCTCATTTTACACGAAGCTCAAGCATCTATATCTTCTAAAGCGAAGAACAAACTAAGAAAATACGCGTTACCGAACAACATGATGGGTAAGCACTTTATTCCTTATTGCATACAATCACGGAAACATAATTACTTTTCTCTTGCAGAAATCGATTGCAGGGATAAATCCTTGCTGTTCTTCTGGTCGTCCATTATGATTGTCAAATCGTTCACGTTATCAAATATTTGAGTTACAGCGTATAAATCCAATTCATTTTGACTTATATTATGGAGGCAAAGCACTCTCAAATTATAAAATACCGTTTTCAGTAGTAAATTTGCTTTTGTTCGAACAATATTCTCAAACAAACGCGCTTGACCTTCATGATGATGTTCATGTCCAACTTTTAACGATGCAATACTTTCACAATTAACTGATGGTATAAATTTTTCACAATAAAACATGAATAAT
>CAJNOQ010008071.1:0-11571 GCA_905250885.1 Didymodactylos carnosus
GTTGTAGAGTATGTCGAACTACCCTTGTGTACGAATTTTGAGCATCACACGACTTCGGTAACGAAAATTCGAAGTTTTCGATAAATGTCTCATAAGCTGTGATCATATGCACTAAAATCCACGTACAAACTTCGAATTTTCGTTACCGAAGTCGTGTGATGCTCAAAATTCGTACACAAGGGTAGTTCGACATACTCTACAACATGGGCTACTCGAGAACACGATACGAGAAGTTTTAAGGGGAGTTTCGGGCAAAAACCGATTTCTAGAGATTTTGGTTTTTGGCCTCCCTGGCCAGGCTTGAAGTTTTATAAATTTTCTGATTGTGTAAGGGTGTAGAGAAATGTTTGCTCTATCAAACTCATGTCATACGGCGACTCCATGCTATAAGAACTTTCGGCGCTAAGCTCACTTAAAGAAGTTTCACCGCTAGGTGGCGCCAGAAGCCGGTGCGACCTGCTTGAATGTTACATTTCCTGATAAAGTTATCTTTTCTCTTTCTAACAACGCAAACCGCGCGTCTGTAGCTACTTCCGCTGAGAACTTATTCAAGTAGCAACGAACTGCATTGAAATGGATAGTAAAACGAAAACAATTTTACTTAAAAGAAACTAGAATTTTGTCAAATGTTCATTTTGTTTCTAGCGTACATATGCATCCATATATAATCCAGACTAGGTTGGATGAGAAAAGAGATCACAAGAAAGAACTAGACATTTAAATTATACTAAATAACAAAAAATAGTATTCAAACAATTCTGGAATGTTAAATATATCATATCAGATTAAAATATAAGACACTTTATTTAAGTTTAAATCGAAATATTTTGGAATTATTCTCTTCCACTAACAGAGTATCGTAATCTTCAAGAGGATTATCCAAATCAATTTGTGAATCATCATCCATTGTATATAAACCATATGAATTTTGTTCATCATTAATTTGAAATTTTTGAAATGCAGAATTGAATATATCTCTTGTTAACGTTTTTAAACTACATGGTAAATCAATTATCTGTAATTTATATTCAATTTGACATTTCATGTTTGTTGTACATAAAAATTCAAATTCAAATTCATTACTATTTGTATCAATATCTTCACCTATTACAAGTGTATCATCAATAATTGAATCACCATCAAATAACTGATAAAATTCACCATTTTCATTGAATAACATACACGCT
Organism: Didymodactylos carnosus; assembly: GCA_905250885.1. Lineage (NCBI taxonomy): Eukaryota > Metazoa > Rotifera > Eurotatoria > Philodinida > Philodinidae > Didymodactylos > Didymodactylos carnosus. The sequence continues at coordinate 1,188 of CAJNOQ010008071.1, forward strand.
ATTTCACATAGATGTTTAATTTTTAACAGTTTTGAACAATTAAATTTAATTAAACATTGATTTTTATCTCTAATTCGAATTGTTAATGGTAAATTTTCATTGATTAATGAAAAAATTATTGTTTGACTTTGAAACGATTGTAAAAATGAAAATAATTGAAGTTCATTTGCTGGAATAAAATCTTTTGAATGCATAAGATACTGTGTCGACGGAATCTTAAATAATTTGTAAACATTATCGATCAATGAATAAATCGGAAAACGTTTCATATAGTGGCTCGGTTGATCGTTATCGTCGATAACAATTAATTGTTCTGTTTTGGGCGTATTTATTGAAACTGAACATGTTTCATTTTCTTTTAATAGATAAAATTTTGTTTCATTTATATTTGAAAGTAGCTGATGAGAATCTAATATTTCCATTGTTGTTGTACTAGCCAAATAATGATCATTCACTTTTAAGACTAATGTTAGTATTTGTTCAATTGTTACGTTTCTATTTGATATTGGTTTTTGTGTTATAGTCTTTTCAATGTATCGTTCGATAGTTATTAATGTTGATATTCGAAAATTAAGTTGTGAATTTGATGATAAATATTTGCTTACAGGTTGTTGAAAATCTTCTTGTCCTTGAAGAATTTGCTCTTCGTTTTCCGTGCCATTATCTAAAACTAGTACACAATCAGTGGGAGATGTTTGTATTTTTAAATATTTTAATGTCTGTTCATTGTATAATAAATCACTAATTAAAGTTGGCTTCAGTGTACCAATACAGTACGAATTTGATTCATATTCAAATTTGACTTTTATTAAATCATCAACGCTTACACCATCAACATATACAAACTGATGTTCTTCAGTTGTCACTAATTCATTTTTACTTTCTTTTAATATAGACGATATTGTATCGACTATTTCAACCAAACATTTTTGATTTCTGTTCCAAAACTGATAATTAATTGAATCTGCTATTTCTGTTACTGGTATTGTCATTAACCATTCTCCAATTTGTTGAAATTTGGTCGAAGGGGAAAACAATTGCGGATGTTCGTTACCTGGAATAAAGGAGGAGAACGTTAACGAAAAAGTTTATAGAATAAAATGAAGTGTAAAGTATAGTATGTACTATTAAGAGTTGTGGACAAAATTTCATCGTCCCATTTTGAAAGAAGCAGATGCCGTTTTTCGTACTACCACTTGTGATGCTACTTATTCTTGACAATGATACACCGACATTTCCACGAACGACTTTTCCACGAACGACGTTACTGCGAAGGCTGATTGATTGTAAAAGAAGAATCAATGAGCCTGATTTTGTATTTTTTATATCATGTTGATACAAATACAGATATACAGTTTCATTGCTTATCGTGCTTTGATCGGTTTTCTCTTCGGTGCACGATAAACTGAAGCTCACTGTTTATCGGCATTAGTTTGTATATAATCAGGATTTTTATAGCAGTGCAGAACCCGTGACACGATATTTCCGCGAACGACATGAAGCTATGTGGCGAATAGTCATTATGCGGTACAGTCACAGATATACAGTTTCGCATCATGAAAATATGTTTTGTGTGAAACTACTTTTAGAGCTCACTCTTACACTGCCCCCTCCTCACCTTCCACGAATACTGTCAAAAATATCCAAATGTGTACTGTGAAAAATTTGTGGAAGAGTCAGGGTCCTGTTCGTCGTAATGTCGTTGGAGGAAATGTCGTGTCACGTTACAGTTACTTGTGATTGCCAAATAACGATAACGATGAGCGAAAAAATTAAGCATTATTCTACTAACGATAACTGAGTTACTCGTTTCAAAATAAACAGTTACTCTTACTTTGGGTTACTGTTCAGTTAGTCTTAAATTACAGTTAAAAGTAACTTACAAACTGAAAAGTAATCCACGATAAGTGGATAGTCATTAGTTTAGAAACGTTTCGGTTCTGTATGATGGAAAAACAGATCGAAGATGATCTTTTAGTGGTAGGGATAATCAGGACAGTGAGGAAATCATTGGTACACTGGAGCGAGCGACGATGGTGGATGATCAGTGAATCATATTACATACAATTTAAATAAAAATATACAAAAAGCGATGATAATAAGCGCTAACTCCCTTCACGTTTGCGCTTAGAAAATATTACAGAAAAAGATATTTGGACCGATGAGTATTCGAACGTCAGCTCTGCTTCGTGATAGTCGACGCTCACAACCACTGGGCTATTTAATTGATATGATCAAGTGTGGAACTGCATCCAGTAGCAAGCAATAAAATCCATATTAATCCTCACTATCATCACTTATTGGGTATTCGTAGCGTTAAATTCGTTGTACCTCATCCAAACTGCGCAATGAAAGTTTGCTGTTTCTGCATCTACTTTTCCATACTTATCTCCAAAAGACCATGTATATGCAAAAGTAGACTAATTTCGCCTTTCACACTATGTCTTACACATGTAGAGTCCGGCGAAAGGAACGTTCTTGTTGCCCAGAGCTTGTGAGCCCGAATCCACGTCTACTGGTGTAAAAAGTATAGGGCTTTCTGATACGCATCGTTTACCTCGTATATTTAAAGGAATAATATCGGCAATGTGTAGCTGTGCAACACAACTGCGGCGTGTAACTTTTTTAATTTTTTCTGTCGATAAAGGAAGGAGAACTGAAGAAGCAAAATATAATTTATCAGCAATGTACAGACGAATGCGGGTTGAGTCTGTCCCGCAGGATTCTGCATAATGATCACCTCCTCGACTATCTTGCTGTTTCAACTTATCATAAGCAAAAACTTCTACGCACATTCATTAACGCCTTCATTATCAATCTATGGTTTTCTGTTAAACAGCAGTTAAGCAGACAAACAAACAAGTCAAAAAAAGTAATCTGTTTAAGAAAAAAATCCGAGAGGATTTTCTGAACTTCTCCAGACAGTTTTCGACGTTTCAGTTACATAGCAAAGACAGATAAAAAAAACGGTCTTATTTTCGATCTTATTCACGATCTTATTTTCGTGTTCAATACAACCTCATATGGTTATTACCTTGCTTTGATCGCGCAGTTATCTGACAAAGATCATCATTCACGTCTTCTACTACTGTTAAATAAATCGTATCATTATTTCCACGATGCATTCTATTAATCGGTTCACATTCAATACATTTACCCAATTGATCAATTAAATAAAACATGGTTGTTATATTAACATCTTCAATAAATCGTAAAACGATAGTGGAAATATTCGTATCACTTTTAGCTTCATAGTGCAATGAATCGCGTTTATAGCGAATACTCACATTGATCAACGATGATCTTTGAATCACTTGATATTCTAGTAATGTTTGCTTCTGGATAATTTGATTGAAATCGACAACAATTTGATCACTATCAACTACAAAATGTGTTGTCACATCATATTTCTGTTCGTCAAATGATTTTTTAAGGAACTCATGAACTTTATCTAATTTACGCAGTGAAGATACTGGTTTTTTACTGGCATCATCAAATTTAAGAATAAATTTTTGTGCTTTTGTTACGGGAGGAAGGAGTGTTTCTTGTTGTTTTTCCATAATTTTTTTAATTAGCAAACAAGATGATAGAGGGACAGATTGTAAACGTAATTCAAATAATGACAGATGTTCATGACGATCATCTGTTGTTTTAGGACTTGTATTTAATAGATTAGTTGTAACTCCATATTTTTTAAATATGTTTGGATCAATTATTGATGGATCATTGTGCTCTTCACCATTTCCATCAGTAATATTCGAAATATTTCTCTCATTCAAATCATCATCCATCATTGTTGTTGGTACATCTATTTGACACAATAGATCTAACGTTGCTCTATCATCAAATGTATCCCAAAAAATTAAATTTTGTTCTGTTGGTGCTGTTGCTGTTGTTTGTAAAAGAATTGGCTGCTGTTGTTGTTCTTCTTCATTTAAATACTGTTGAAAACGATTTTTTACTGGTTCATGTTCTTCTTTCTTGACAAATGACTCACTCCATAATTCAGTTTGCATTTTGGCTTGTTTTTCTTCAAGATTTATTAATAATTCTTGTAATTTTGATCGTTGTCTAGTGAGCAGAATGCTGATATAGAGATAATTTTCACATTTAATTCCATTGGGTATTAGACTTAATAATGGATTTGATATTGCCATTATTTGGCATGTTTCCGCTAATGATTGAGTTGATTGTTGTAATAAAAAGTATTCAATTTCTTTTAAATCATTTAATAAATCTGTTATTGTTTGTATAGAGGATTGAATTACATCCGTTGTGGTATAATCACTATCCAGTACATTTTGAAACATTTGATTTATTTCATTATTTAATTCTTCCGTTATTGGCATACGTAAAAGTTGAGGCATATCAGAAAATAAATGTTCAAATCCACTAATATTTTTTTCATATAGCATGCGTATAGAATTAATATAACATAGTTGAAAATCTTTAATATCAAGTTGTTCTAATTGTTCTTTTTGATTTTCTTCCAATGAATAACGTTCAAAAAATTCATATGCATACATTTTAGATAAATTGAGTTCTTCGTTTTGTTTTACTTGATCTTCTAACATTAATGAGAGACGTTTGATAATAATGAGACATTGATATAATTTATCTAACATCATTTCGGATAAATGATTCCATCGTGTTTCTAAATCATTTTCATTTAATGGAATTGAATATTCTTCACCAATTTCATACGTATTATTTGTTGTTAATTTTATTTGTGTTTTATGTATATGACAAGTATATTTAGTGTGAATGTGATCATAGTTGATTGGTGATGATAATAAGTATGTTCGAATGAGATAAGATTGAACATAACGATAATCAAAGTTTAATTGAGAATCAATTTTTTGAAAATATGCATTATCATCGTCAGTTATTAAACTGGCTTCAGCTATCCGTTCGATCCACAAACAATCATTATTATTTAACGATATGACACCGTTATTGTCACGAGCTATTTGAATAATGGACACTTTTTTTGATGATAAATCATTCACTAAATTTTTCAATATAAGACTATGTTGTGAATTATCCTCACTATTTAACTCTTTTTGAATTGTATCTAATAAACCATTGTGATGATTAACGAGAACACTAAATGAAAAATAAAATGTCACATATCGGTAGAATTTTTAAAACACTTTGCAACTTAATCAGACAATTGTTTTTAAAAGAATTACACTATACAAATGTAGAATGTACTCCATCTACACTCATATTGTAGTAAACGAGTCCGTTTGGTATGAACTGCAGCTCAGTTCGATTTCAATTCGGTGTATTTATCGGAGGCGGCAGATTTAGTTGCTATTCTTCTGAGAAGACTTAGCTGTGATTCATGATTTTGTGTGCATACCGTTAAACAAAACAATGATGGATTCAGAAAACTTTTTTGATGGTGATAACTGAACGAACTTGTTACTGCTAGACGAAAAAATAAAAGCATTTTTTTTTCCTGAAAAGTATCGTGATATTCAGTATAATACCCCATCAATCCACTACTACTATTAGAGATGTTACAAGGCTAGCGATCAAGCATCGAAGATCACATGTTTTCATTATTCAAAACCTCCAAGCTCTACCGAGCTTTCATGTCAAACGTAATCAGTTTTCTATGCTGTATCCGAAACTAATGCTAGGACTAGTCAAAATCAATAAAAAAGTATCGGGCTTGGTAAAGCTTGGTGAAAAATGACCTTTATCAGTATTTTTTACACGGGGAAACACCAGACTGAAATCAGCCCAAAATAAGTCGAAAATCACCCAAAATCAATTGATGTTCACTGATTTTCAGTGATTCTCAGTGATTCTCTGTAATTCTCTGTGATTTTCAATAATTTTCAGTCATTTCCGGTGACTTTTAATTTGGTGTAAATCGATGAACAGCAGAATCAACAAAGATAGGTGAAAATCGAAAAATCAGCTGTTTCCCCCTTGATTTTTTAACAAGTTCTACCAAGCACGGTACTTTTTTATTGATTTTGACTACTCCTCGCATTACTTTCGGATACAGCATAGAAAACTGGTTACGTCTGACATAAAAGCTCGGTAGAGCTTGGGGGTTTTGAGTAATGAAAACATGTGATCTGTGATGCAAGGCATCAAGGCTTATAACATTCCTAACTACTATCAGCTTCAAAATGCAATGCACTCGGATGTTTTTAGAATAACGTTTGAACGAAATGAACTCAAACGTTCTTCATAGTTTTGTTAAGGGTACCCCTCCGCTCATTTTAGGCTTTCCGTAAAAATGCTGTGAAAATAAAAACTAAAAGTCACTAAGGCTTCATATTTTCAGAACTGATTGGAAACTCAATGGAGCACTTTTCGTTTTTGTTTCAAGTTTGTAACTATTGCCGTTCACTAGTTTTCCAGAAAACTTGATTTTTCATGGGACCACGTTATGATCCCCTTTAAATTTCACTCAATCGAGTTAAAAATTTTACCAGAGGTACTAAAGGTCATAGCGCAGAGGTATAATATTGGAATTTTCTTTTAGACCTTTCTTTACTGAGTTATAGGGTACCGAAAAACTTGTCAAACCAAGTTTTTCAATTTTTTAGAAACTCTATAACTTGGTAGAGAAGGTCTGAAAGAAAATGCCAAAATTATATCTCTGCGCTATGACCTTTAGTACCTCTGGTAAAATTTTTAACTCGATCGGACGAAATTTAAGACGAAGTGTAATGTGGTCCAATGAAGTCCGGTAGCAAAAAGATAGTTTTTCAAAAAAAACGCATTTTATGCATAGGCCGCTTTTTAAAACCACTAAATGCATTATAACACTTTTTTTCTTCTTCAATAATATCTGATTATAATAATATTAAAATAGCATCATCTTATTTAATTATAATTCAAAAGCTTAAATAAAGTGATATCAGTCAACAACTTGTACTCGTACTTAGCGTTTTTTCCAGAAAAAACGCATTTTGTGCATAAGCCACTTTTTTCAGGTCATTTGCCACGATACTTATATCTCCACAAAAATTTATCGCAAAATTCTGAAAAATCTCTCATTGTGAAGAAAACATTTCATTCTATCCGACTATGTGTAAGAAAACTTTTGAATATACAGAAAACGAGAGAAAACTTTACGAAACTAAACGATTGACTTTTTTTAGGCTTTGAAGGAAAAAATTCAAAACGCATAACTTTTCGAAGAAAGATTGTGGAGTGACCCACACTTTCCTCTACATGGCTATGCTCAGCTCAAAATCCGAAGTTTTTTCAAAAAAGAGGGGGGTGGGTACCCTTAAGCATTACCGACAGTCAAAATAATCGAAAAAATTATTTTCTTCGATTCGGTTTTCTGGAAAGTCGTGCAACAGCCCGGTTCTTCCAACAGAAAATCTTTGTAGTTTAAAGTGATGTATGTATAGAATATACCTGTCTGAGTATATTCTGTGAATTTGATGCATTTTGGTCAAATATTATGATGGCTTTGAGTTTTTTTATTTATTACGACTAAAGCGGTAAATCCGTATTTTCTTTAAAACTTTTCTTTCTAACCTTTTCCAGTTTTAGTATTAAAAGAGATTCAGTTTGGTCGATAATCTATGTTTTCACTTATTTTCAGAGTTTCCCGACCTGAAAATGAGGGATTAGGTGGGTCTCAGCAAAACGCCTACGGTTATCGAACGAGAAAAGATAGACTCGCATAGTTTTGTAGTGCAGATGCTGCTCCATCTAGGTGTAAAAAAAAAACAAAAATTTTATTTAGGATCCTTTTCACCACACTGCCGGATATTTTGTCCGAGGAGGTACACTGCCTAGAACTGAGAGTTTTCAGTTGATTTTTAGGTCGTTCGATAGCCTCATGAATTTACTTCAAAAAAGTTAAAAATCGAATCCCTTTAGCACGGTTCGTTCAAACGTTAATCAATAGATATCCGAGTGCGCTGTTTTTGACGTCGGCAGTAGAATGAAATTTTGCCTTAAAATTTTAGAAAACTAATAAAAGCAGAAATATGAGAAATATAAAATTTATGAACCTTAGTATCCGCCATACAATATCTCCTTCGTCATGATTGCCAGTTGTTACAATATAACTTAATGGTGTATCAATGGCAATTGATGTAAAACGTTGAGTTTCATCACAAGCACCAGGCTGAATAAGACCATTTGTGAACGAATAATAAGTGTTGACAGCTTTAATTCCATTTTCAATAATTAACCATTGTGTATCTGAATTATGAGTTCGTTCATGATGTTTTCTTCCAATATAATACAATTCTTCCAAGGTTATAGATGAAAATTGTTTTGATTCGATTAATTGTGCATAAGTTTGATGTAATAAAATATAAAATTGACTAAGATCATAAATAAGTGAAGTCATTTTCAAAAAATCTTTTGAATCAAGTACATGATGAAGAATTGTTAATAGTAAACTAGCATTTTGTGGATTCCGTAATTCTGTTATGAAATGTTGATATTGAACATGGACTGGAGTATTTGAAATGAATTCTTGTAGATTTGATTGAATTTCAGATTGTAGACGTAAATCGTTAAGATAAGCTTTATATGATGGTAACTGCTGATGAACACGATAAAACACTTGACTTTGGAACTCTTGTTCAGCTTTTAATTCATCATTCAATGTCGTATACGTAGGTTGAATCCATGAATTTTGTACTTTGTTCAATGTTAAATAGGCAAATTGTTCAAAACAACGATTTAAAACAATTGAAGCATCATCTTTATTTGAACGTATCGATAAAAAGTTTATTGTTGCCAATAGTCGAGCACGAACAAAATGACATACACGTATTCTTTCATTATTTCCAGCAATACGATGTACAGGATCATTATTATCAACAGCATGTTTAGCCAAAATCGGACCATACAAATTAGAAACAGAGTTTTCATATAATAATAAGTGCCAAGCCATTGCTCCGAACGTTGCAAAGTAAGCAACATAAATTGCAGGAACATTTAAAGATTGTGCCGTTCCTTTGTTAGCAAATTGTATCAAAGCCCCATCTTCACTTAGGATACAGCCACAATCATAGTGAACACCATTTGCTTGAATTATTTTTATCAACAATAATAATAAAATGTAATTGGAATTATTTGTTAAACTTATTAAAATCACAATTTTTTCAAGTAAAAGTTGATCGTATATGGTCATCCAATCTTCATCGTTTACTAGAAACAAAAGAAAACTCATTACAGAATAAATATTTACAATTATGCGATCAAATTCAATTTACATTATCTACCAACGTTAGTGATACACTTATATTTCCAAAACTACATCAATTTTATCATAGTTTTAGTCAAATATTTACTGTATGTGTTAATGATACTACTCAACAACGATGGAAAGCTCTCACTGATTGGTTTCAACTACAATTAAATTCTAATCCACCATTATCAGCATTAAACGAAATAAAAACAGTTTTATTTTTAAAAATTTACTATAATTATTATTGTAATAATCAATTATCTTTGTTAAACATGCTATTAGAAACAATTGAAAATACATTACAGTTATCAACAGAGGAATTACAAGTATTTCGTGTTATATTAAAACCACAACAGTTTATGATTGGCTATAATGCTACAGTTGATGAAGAACAAAATTTTCTCAGAAAACTATTTCAACTTGATTGCCAATCTCTCGATGAATTATCAATTAGACATGCACTTGTCAATCTAATGGCAATGATTATACTAGGCGGAAAAGATAATTTCCTGTGGTCATTTGCATTTCACCCATTATCATTAGAAAATACATACGGTAAGTAAAGTCACTTGAGCCATAATTCATATCTTCAGTTTAAGGCAACTAGAAATCGCGAAAAGCTAATAGAGAAGCGCTTTTGACTGCCGATAGTTTCTATTCAGAAGAAATTAAAGGTGAACATAAATTCTGATTGTTTTCAGACTCTCTTTCTAATGGAAGGATTTAGATGCAGTTTTTTGAAAAAACAACCAAGGGAAACGTGTTTTTCGACATGATGGTTTCTGAACAACAAATGTCCCAAACTGAAAAAAGGAAAAACTCAGCTTTGCAAATTTCCAGAAAACTTACATCAGATCACCACACAAATGAAAAATACAGTTTCAGTTTCTGAAGTCGTTTTTTTAGAGCGTAAGAATTAATGGTACACTTCCTCTCTTTTTTGACTCACTTAAAACCCCGAGAAACCGATGTTTGATCAAGATGAAATTTATACCAGAGATAACGCACCGAAAAAGAAAATTGATTTAGTTTTGCCTAGAATTTTCTGATATACTCACTCTTCTATGGATTTTCTGGAAAACTCCAGTTTTCATCCAGTCACATTACGATCCCTCGAAACAATGGTCCGATCGATGTGGAAATTTTACCACAGATACTTTACATTCTATCTCAGATTCGTTTTTTTATTTT
>CAJNOQ010008072.1:0-11571 GCA_905250885.1 Didymodactylos carnosus
TTTCTTTTTCTCACTATGTGTGTTATATAAGTTCAGAAAGATAATATAAGGTATAACACAGAACAACCAAGACTCGCTCCGCGACGTTTTAAAACTCCTCTACTTAGACCGCAACTCAGCGATAAAAATCGCAACTACACAAATACTACTATTTAGATATCTGTGACTGACTCGGCGCGACTCACCATATCGCGAATCGTGCCGCGGTATAGCGATAATGTAGCGATCGCGCTAAGAAATATTCATTTGGTTTTTCGAAAATTTATCAACTTTTCAACTCCCGCCGCCAGATCGCGAATCTATAACGATCGCACCACGAACATTAATCGTGGATGTCGAGATCAAACAAACTTAAAAACTGGACAACTGGTGTTATTAAAACAAATGATGAACAAAAATTTAAAGAAATTTTCACCCAAATATTATGGTCCTTTCAAAGTTATTCAACAATCAGCTCGTTTAAATTATATGGTGAAACATGTTAATGATGGTCATGAAGAACAGGTACATGTATCAAGGATTCGAGTCATCGATTAACCATCAGTATCAATATGCAACTATCCCACAATTACAATTTGTTGAACATAATCGGATACAATTAGAAGGTGGCAGCTTCTTATTAGATTATGACCAACACACAATCAAAACCATTTTTACACACATTTTTAGTAGACGTTGTTTTCTTGTTTTGTTTTTTTGAGGTGAGCGGGACGCTTCATCTTGTACTGTGGGACGTGTGTTAGGGGGTGTTAAGTAATAGTCCTTTTCTTATACAAGATACTTTTACTGTATTCGATTTTGTTCACATCACATATTATGATATGATGACATATTGAGATCTTTTTTTTTTTTATTCTTCTGACGTCATATTATGTCCTGTTCTACTGACGTCATTAGTCCGGTCAGTAGTAAATGACATATTCTTTCCTATTCTTCTTTGTATGTCATGACCTAATAATGTCATGTTCTGACCAGTTCTTTTTTTCTATAAACCTCCATACCCCGTCGATGAGAACCAAATAACATTGGATTCGGATAGTAGATACTGTGAGCTATCTGATGATGTGCTTAGCGCAATATCGACTTTTTATAAAAGAAATTATATTTCTGACGAAGAGAGGGGGACGTCTTACGTGTCAAACTTCGTTTTCAATGATCTTATGCCAAATGATAGAAGAAAGTGTTCTGGTTAAAGCCCTGAAAGAATTTGTGCCCATGGTACTTTTTTCAAGGGTTATGAAATTCTTTTGTTTTACTGGGAAAACAAGTATAAAAACACTAAAACTTTGTATTTCGATAAAAATAGCGAATTTTGAGCTGACAGTTTTTTCTGTGATTGTTCTAATACTCGATTAACATCATAGAACGACTCAGCGTTTCAGCCTCTTTAGAAAATAATCTATTGACTTTTCCTTGTTTTTAAAAATAAACATGTTTTCCCAGTAATTCATTTTTCTTTTATTATGGAGAATCATATTTGGTTCTGTTAATGTTCTTAATGGACAAGCTATCTTCTTTCTCCTCGCTCTTGATAAATTATTTAATTTGTTTGTTTTGGTGATGTAATTGATTCTCTATGTGAATAACAGTTATTTCATCCTTGTACTGGTTTGGCCGATCTTTCTTGTACCTGTTTTCCCAGCGAAACGGCAAAAAATTCATTACTCGTAAAAGAAGTACCATGGATACAAATCCTTTTAGAGTTTTAACTGGAACACTTTCCCCGATCAACTGGCATAAGATCATTGAAAACGGAGTTTTCTCGAGTTTTCGACATAAAAGAAACGTTTCGAAAAATAAAAACTACATATTCATGATCAGCCCCAAAAACTCTGTCCAACGATGTACAACAAAGACAAAAAAAGTTTGCTCCGTTTTTGCTTTACGTGCATCTTAGCGAGGGTGAGGGTAATCTCAATTTGAGAGCAAAAACGTTTCGGATTTGGGCGAAAAAAATCAGAAAGCAGTTTTGCTTTTAGTGAACATCATCAAATCTGATAGAAAACGGTTGTCCTTTCGCCAGGCCTTTTAGTGGAAAAAAATGCGAACTCGAGGATGGGAGTGAGTTTCGTTTTGGTAGAAAAAAACTGACCATCAGCACCGCAAGAACGTTTCGTAAGAAATCTATTGCAGAACGCTCTAACGCAGGCCTTGACTTTGAACTAGGCTAGGAGAGTACAAAAAAAACTGTTTGAACCGAGAAATCTTGATCGTCCTCATCCTTCACAAACACCGATTTCTGCAGGAAAAAAAATGAAGTTCTTGAGGAGAAACACCCATTTCTTCAGGAAAAAACACCAAATTCTTCTGGAGTGACACTGATTTCTTCAAGAAGAAATCTGAAATTTTAGTCGAGGAACACCGATTTCTTCACCAAAAAAAATGAAGTTCTTGTGGGGAAACCCCGATTTCCTCATGAAAAAACGTGAACTTTTTCTAGGGAAACACCGATTTCTTCAAGAAGAAACCTGAAATTCTGGCCTGTGGAGAAACACCGATGTTTTGTCTATTCAACCCACCTTAAAGTTCCTATAAATCAGTCTAATATTACACTGACTGTAACTAAAATCAAAAACAGTTAAAAAGTTAATAACAATTATATCTAAAAACAAAAATAAAGGAGTGCAACTAATAATTACTGCCTCTAAATCCATAACTAAAAAGAAAATACAAAACACATAAAATCGTAGAGAAATAAGAATCAAACTAACATTATATGAATCAAAGCCACACTCAGATTGAAGAAAATACTACGCTCGTCAAGTATTTCTGTTCTAATTTAAAGCAGCCACTCTATTTTTTTTTCTTTTGATTCGATTGGAAAATATATATTTCAAATTTTTTTTCGCGCATAATTAGAACTATAAGCAGTTTTACCGAAAGATTCGCTGCTGACTAAAACTATCTATTTAATCAAAAATACTTTACCCATCATTAAATCCAAACTAGTATCCTAATTTAATGATTTTCAATTTTCTTTCTTGATAAAATTAAAAAATAACTCACTGCTGTACTCCGAATCTCAAAGCAACTTTTATATAAATTGTGAAAAGATTTGGAACATTTTCTTCTAAGATTTTTTAAGATTCGTTCTGTTTGCTCATGAAAAGGACCCGATCGAGATCAAGATAAAAATACTAATAGAACATTCAGTTCTTAGAATCTTGTTGTAGTCCGACCAAAAACACAGTACGATCTTCAAAAATACTTCTTTTTATTCTTGTTGAGATTTTGCTCAACATTAATATCAAAATTTTATTGTGACTTATCGATTTATAATTCTTGAACGGATCCTGACCTGAAGCTAGCTAAAAACTTAAGGAAACGGTTTCATTCATTCATTCCTAGATTCCTGACAGGATTCTGAAAATTAAATTTTGAATAGTCTCTAAAAATAAACCTGGAAAGATCTTAACTGGTCCCTTGTATTTTCTTATCAAGATACTAATCATACTTGTACTTTTTGTAAGGGGTCGAAATGTCTGTTCTTAAACAGTTCTGCGCAGGATCCAGATCGAAGCTTGGCAGGATTATTCAGTTGAGGGTTTTCACTAGTTTTGTTTTATTCCTGGTAAGATCCTTCTTTAATATAACATAACTCTTGGCAGGATTCTGGTATCACGATCTACAACAGATCTTGACTTAAGCCCCTAGGTGATAAATCGCTCTTTGATCGAAATCTGGTGGGTTATAGGTTATCTACCATGCTGATTCTGAATATGACTATGGGGATTCCCCCATAGCCCTTCGAAGATTCGGTCTTGTGGAGAACCAGTTTTTCAGAAACCCCAAAAATAACCAAAACCTTTTGACCAGAAATTTCTTGGACAGAATTCAAATTCAAAGTTTTTTGTTTTTTCGAGAGTTTTAGTCAAAATTCAAATAATAAATACCAAAATTTCTTATGTTATTTTTATCTACTAGAAGGCAGCTTATGAGTCGGTCATGCACCGATTTCGATTGATCGAAATTCGAGTATTCAAAATCAAAAATAATCGAATATCGATTATTCGATTTTTAGTCGAAATTCGTGCACGCCTACAGCGAAATATGTTGTTATATGTGAAAAACAAGAACTCGTACCACCGGCATAATCGAAATTAGAGTAAAACTCTCGCTTAAGTACTAAAAGCAGTAATCGATATTTTTGATTTTTGTGATCGTGAAAATAGAATGAAAACGAAGCGGAGCAAAAAACTTCTTTGATACCATTTTATATGGACGTACCATTTAGTCTATTTGTCTTTTTCATTGATACTACGTGATTTGGTGAAACGGACTCTGCAGCAAACTCGCCCTCACCCCTCAAGTGAAAATTTTGAGTTTGATGAATCTCAAAACAGCGAGGCGGAATTTTCACGAAATATGAAGCCAATTTTCCTGATGTTAAAGAAATCGCAGATATACTTAGGTTATGGATAAAATCGCTCTATATGGTGCTAATTTAATTGATATCTATATAATGCTACATCAGTCAAAATGGATTTTAATTTCTGTAGAATCAGGAAAACAGGCTTCATGTTCCGTAAAAATTCCACCTCGCAATTTTGAGTTTCATTGAGCTCCGTGAACCGACTTTGGTTCGATGACTTGTACGAGTTTAACTGTAGACAATCAGAAAATGATTGTCATCGTATTCTGAAATTCCACAGCACCATGTTTAATTGATTCTTACACACGTCAATCAAAACCATGTCGTTTGTGAAAGCTTTAATAGTTTTAGTGAAAAACTAACGATTTTGGAAGTCATTTTAAACCGCTGCGTGGATATTTCTGGCATACTTAAAAAAACAGTTACCATAAAGTTAACGAACTGATAGTTACCGTTATTTCAACGATAACCGGAAACGCAGTTATCGTTACGTTAACGATAACGAAAAGAGTTAGTGTTTAATCAACGTAACGGGAACTTTTACAGTCCTACATAGATAGGTATGGACCAGTTACAGTTTTTACCAGTTAACTGTAACTGCTGATAATTGTAGACAAGTATTCTAGAATGAGTTAGTCTTCTACGATTCACATACATTTTGAGAAGAGACATCCTTAAAATGTATGCAAATCGTACAAGACTAACTCATTCTAGAATATTTGTCTACAATATCAGCAGTTACACTTATAACAGTTATACAGTTACAGTTTTAGAGTTAACTGTAACTGGTGCATGCCTATACATAGATGATTTAAATTTTGCTTCTAGTTTATCTAAGGCATCATATATAAGAACAACTGAATTGCTTATTATAAACTACTGATAAACAAAGTGGGTAAATCTACCTTCTTAATTTATCACATTCATTTTAGTGGATTTCTTCAGGTAAATATGAACAAGAAAGTTTACAAAGGACGGTATTTGGAAAGTTGGTCTACGGCAAATTGACAGAAAAGCTGGTTTTATTGATTAAAATTCAATGAAAAACAGCGCCAAAACCCTGTTTAGCTAAGCCAAAACCCTTAAACATGAGTAGTTATGAGTAATCACTACATTATTTGCCAGCAGTGTGACAATTCCGGGCCTAGAGAACCTTTCACGAGTTCTCTAGAATTGGAACTGTAACAGTCCTAGTGGTGGGTGCACAAGGGATAAATAGCAGACTCAATCTGACTCCATACGACCGGGCCCCATTGTTTCCCTCTTAGGTGGGTGAGCAAGGGTCAAACAGCAGACTCTGGGCTTCACTTGACTCCTGATGACTCCATACGACTGGAGTCAAGTGGAGTCAGTTGTTTCCCCCTTGAGGAAGACCCATCTGATCTAGCGCAATAACTCTCAGTGTGCTACACAACTTAATGAGAAGGTTCACACTTTTTTTCAACTTGATTGGACGAAAATGCTGTCAAAGAGGTAATCGATCACAGTGACTCACTGGAAGTAATATTTGTTGGCGAAGTATAATGATCTAACGGCCAAAGGATGGCGTTGCTACGGCCTTAGACGTTTTTTTCGGCAGTTTTTCTTTGCCTTACATTGCAAAAGACTTGTAACCAATAATTATCCATTCAAAATAAAATTTGAGNTATGTGTGCACTTATTCAAATCACTAATACAGTCTAAGTGCATTTAGACGAAACCAAGCTCAAATTTTATTTTGAATGGATAATTATTGGTTACAAGTCTTCTGCAATGTAAGGCAAAGAAAAACTGCCGAAAAAAAACGTCTAAGAATCACGAAAGGAAGCACTTTTTTTTCCTTGGCCGTTAGATCATAACGATATACTCTAAAATATCATGAGGAAAAGTTATTGTTGACGAAAAGAAAAAAGACAAATCTCCACGGTTCAAACTATAGTTCCGGCTTAATTTGACTGAGTTAAAGCAAAAATGGGGTGTTTCACACAATTGGAAAATCTTACTTCCTGAGTATTTCACGTTTCCTAACCAAGAGAATTGCCCAAAAAGAATTCAAACATACATCATTCGATAGAAAGTTTACGGGTTATCAGTTGCTGATCAAACTTTCAGCTTTTGAGCATGTCTTTATCGCCCAAAACTTCTTTTAGTTAGAGTTGGTCCAAAAAATGGAAAAACCTCGATTTCTCCGCTCTAACTAAAACAAGATTTTGGCAAAAACAAAACAGGTCTTAAACTTTTGTGGAGCACTTTTACTGGTACTGGTACCGGTATTGGTGCATACCTATTCAAGATGAATTCTCGTCAGCGATTTGAAATGAGAGAGTGTCTCAAATGGTATATATTTTGATGGAGAAAAATGGTGATCCGAGCAGGATGTTTGAGCTATGGGTCTTTGAAACTAGTGGTATTTCGAGGTATTATCTGTATTGTACACACCATTCAATGAAAATACTCTCGTGTAGGTCTTTTCTGATGCTGAATTGGACTATCAGATTTACAGAATGTATTTCTGCTTTGTTCAGATATGAAACTGGGATGTATGCCTAGGGTTTCATGTTTTATATAGAACTAGAATAAAATGTGTATTTTATTCAGATGTTCAGATATATATCAATCGCAGAAAGGAAAACATCAGTTTTTTGGACTTCTTAGCAAAATTAAAGTTTTCGTGTTACAATTGACTGCGGTTATTATTGTGTATATGTTCAGCGCTATTTAAGTTTGATGAGTAAGGACCGTAAACATAATCCTTCCCAATATTTCGAAATGTACAAATGAACAATCTAACCTTCATTTTCTTTCAATGTGTGGAAACAGAATGAAAAATATGAAGATGAACCTGAATAAACTGACGACTGGAACGGCCTGAATATATTTCACTTTTCGAATTTATGAAGAGAGAATGAATATCCATCCATAAAGAATAGAAGAAGATGAATGAACATTCGAATGTTCAACAACTGCCATTTCGCGAAAAAATATCGAATTCAATCGCATTACTAGTACCCAGCGGCGTATCCAAGGGGGAGGGGGGGTAAATGGGCAATTGCCCATTTCATTTCGGGATTTGCCCATTGTAATTTTACTTAGCAGATATACTCAGCCGTTTTCTTTTTGTATAACCCTTAGAAAGATATTTATAAGAGTGCCTTATGCAGAATTATTTGTTTATTTTGAATTACAATCTAATTCAAAAATTAAAAGGATCTCATTTCATTTTTTCGTGTTCTTTTTGGACCAAAAATCTTTTGGCCCATCGACAAAAACCTTGCCCATTTGCCCATCGTTTTTTTGTCGATACAATAGAAGTTTGCCCATTGTACTAAAAATACTGGTTACGCCGCTGCTAGTACCATCATGGATATAGTTTCTGTATTGTCAACGGCTATTCAAAATTGAACTATAGAGAGGAATAGGAAAACATATTGATATTGTCTTGTCTATGCCTTTGCCCAAAACGATATAGTATATCGTTTTGGACAAAGGCATAGACAAGACAATTTAGGAAATGTTTTTTAAATAATTGTAAGTCAAACAAAACGAAAAGATGAATAAAGAGACAATCATCTGGCATGTATGCGCAGGTCTGCTATTACGCGCATTTTGCCTCAAACAGGGCAGGAGTCAATAAGACTACATTATATTCCTTTGTTTAGCTATTTTTTTTCATGGCCTTCCATTTTTGGTAAATAAAGTTCAAGCATAAAACTTACAGGTAGAGAGACGTATGGAGGATTGCCATCTGAAATTTGTAATCTTTCGGCAACTANAAAAGATGAATAAAGAGACAATCATCTGGCATGTATGCGCAGGTCTGCTATTACGCGCATTTTGCCTCAAACAGGGCAGGAGTCAATAAGACTACATTATATTCCTTTGTTTAGCTATTTTTTTTCATGGCCTTCCATTTTTGGTAAATAAAGTTCAAGCATAAAACTTACAGGTAGAGAGACGTATGGAGGATTGCCATCTGAAATTTGTAATCTTTCGGCAACTATGCGCATACCTCCTGAATGCCTGCCGATCGACACTTTTTTCTATAGGGTTATCGAGAACATATGGTTCAAGAGTATCAACGGTAAACGAAAAGTTTTCATGTACAGCCTGTTTCGCAGCAGAAGAACGTCGAATGAGCAACAAACCAAATATAAATGCATCGTCCGATGAAGAATCGTCTAAAGATACACCATTGAATATTTCGCCACAAGTATTACCTTCTCGTATTGAAATCAGTATATTGTTCATGATTACGTTGAACTCTTATTAAGCTGCCCTTTGGTCAATTTAATGTTTTCTTCTGTTTGTTTTATATTTAAATGTCCCTGAGGTAACAATTCCGTGTACATTTCCAACGCTCTCACATAAAAAGTTAAAGCGGTCTCAAAAAATCTTTTATAATGATAAACCATTCCAATATTACTCAGACTTGCTGCAGTATCTGGATGTTTGCTATGCATTGCTTCTCGCATTCTGTGAGCTTTCGTTAAATATTCCAGGGCACGAACATAGTCGCCTTGTTCACTGTAGACGAGACCAATATTATTCAGAGTATGAGCCGTTTGTCTATTCTTTTTATGATGTTCTTCTAAGACGGGTAGTGCTTTTTCAAAATGTTCAAGCGCCGTTTTATATTCTTTCATTTCGTAGTAAACAACGCCGATGTTATTTGATATTCTCATAGTGTCTTGGACACGTGATGGTTGAGCATTTAGCGATAGATCATAGGCTCGTTGGTAATTACAAAGTGCTTTGTCATAGTCGCGTTTCAGTCGATATCCATGACCAATATTATCGTAGATTAGAGACAAATTTTCTTCTTGAGGATTCTGCGCTAGATTTTCGAAATATTTTAGTGATTTATTGTATTCGCCCATTTCAGCAAGAAGAGTACCGAACATGATTGCGACTGATGTAGCTTTTATTTCGTTTCGATTCATACTGATCCATTCTTTTGCCGCTTCCGTGCCTTGATTGGTTGCTCTTAAACTCACCGTCCAGAGATTTCGTCTTTCATTGTAGGTTACCATTAGAATCTCGAATGCAGATCCTATATCAAACAGCACCTCTTCTTCATATGGATAACAGCTGCATTTAGCTATATCAGCAAAAATAGAACCTGATTGGTTTTGCTCAACTTCAATATCGAATAAAACTTGTAATAAGTCAGTACGTTTGGTAAATTTTGTAGCAAAAATTAGAGCCTGTTCTCGAGATTGACTCGTTGACAAAAAACCGTTCATTGACATCAACTTTCCTTCATTATTTCGTAACATATCCAATTCATCCAATGATAATTTTGTGCCACGATAAAGGTGAATAAGATCGAAATTTTGTTTCTCCTTTTCCTGTGAGAGTGAACTACTAAGATCGGCAATATAAAATCGAAAAATGTACAATTGTTCAATATCCTCGGTTCTTAATGCCTTATTAATCATTTTGTAAACAAAACATTGTTTTGTATACCATGTGATAGCATCTTCCGGCTTGTATGTACTATCGAATTTTTCAATATAATCCAGTTCAACTTCATTTCCATGGTAATATTCTTTACATGTTTTAATCATTTCTTGTTTAGATTCAATTGTCTTTGGCATTTGAATAATAATGTCTTTAAACAATTGAAACCAAAGAAAAGATGCTTGTTCCTTAGATAAATCTTTTGTTGATTTTTGATTGTTATCATAAAAACTGAATGTTTCAAGATGTTTTTCAACTAGCTCAATATTCTCTTTAATCGATTTGATTAATTCTTCTCTATCTGTGAATACGCTGACTATCTTCCGATATTCATCTGGTAAATGTTCGTACTTTTCCCGTCTCATACAAAATATAAATATGGAATCAATTTGTGTACAGTTCTGAAGAAACGGTAAAATATCTAGAGCACCAGCTCCCGAGGTGACGATAAATATTTTTTCATTTTGAATAGATTTTATATATTCAACGCATTCCTCAAGCTGCTTATGACACACGACATAGTCATTTATTTCACGAAGTCTTCTTGCAGTTTCTTTAGTATCTTCATTCACATTGATATTTTTGTCGAACCATATCAGTGTTATGCTTTCCTTGTTAATTGCAGTAGTGTTTACAACGTCAGCTAATTGTAGCAGAAGTTTATTCGATTCGATGGATAATATTTTCCTTTCTTTCAATAAACTAACTTCGTTTCCCATTGTTAAAGTTATTCTAAACATAGATTTCATAATTTATTTAGCTTTGAAACTTGCTGGTGAGCATGACGATAGATTAAATGTTTTCTACACACTGATGTAAAAATCTGTCAAAAATGTCGGGTAGTCTTTGAGTCAGATGCAAATTTCGGAGAGCGCTCTTTATCTGTTCCTTTTTATTTTAGTCGAGGTAAAACGAGAGGCTTCAATAGAGACTTGAGGTAAAAGTAGAAATGTTGGGTCAAATACTTGGAATTTTAATGCACAATTCACTGCCAAATAAGTCCGAAAGATAATTAGCTTCACATTACATAGCTCAGATCTATATCTTTCTAACATATGATGTTAAGTTCAATTGTTTAAACACATCAAAAAGATTCCATACATGTAAAGCTCGAAGATTGACTCAGACTTCTCAAAAGTCTAACAAACGAGAGAAAAACAGACAGCTATATTCAGACTTTTAGACCTTTCATTTTACATATCGGGTCGACTTTCAGACTATTTGACTTTTATTAGACTTTCGGACTGATGTTGACTTAGTTCTGAAGTTTACCCTGCACGAGAGCTGACTGTTGGTGGAAGTCTAAGAGTGAGCCACTAGCGTCCTCTCTGCTCTTGTTTGGCTTTATGAGTAACAGGTGATTCGGACCTTCTTCTTGTCCAATCGTTCCAAAGTCGAACTCATATGTAAAAGTGAAAAGTCTCACAGTCTAACAAAAGTATAATATCTAAACGTCTAAAAGTCTGAAAATCTAACTCAGATGTGAGATTAAAAGTCTAGAAGTCTAACAGTCTGAGAGAAACCAAAAGTCTAAGTGGATCTTCGAACTTTACACTACTCAAAGAATCACACGCGGTATTCAACGTTTTCATTTTTCCGTTTTTATACATCGTGATAAAAAGAAACATTCTGTTAAAATATACGCGTGATTTGCAGACACTAGCCATTATCATCTCTCAGAAGCGATTTGGATAGTATGACGAACGACAAAATTGTGTAGAATGTCGAACACTACTATATATTTGAAAGTGAACTCATTA
>CAJNOQ010008073.1:0-11568 GCA_905250885.1 Didymodactylos carnosus
GCGAACATATCAGTACTATAAAGGAAAGAGCCAAAATTCTTGCAGAAATACATGTAGCGTTTCTTATAAGAATTAGATAAGAATCTTATAAGCAAGGTAAGAACAACGTAAGAAAGCGGACAAATTCTTATCCAATTCTTATGAACTTCTTACATGATTCTCATAAGACTCTTACCTGATTCTTGACATTCGTGCCACTCCTTATATAAGATTCTGATCAGAATCTTACAAAACTCTTATCTGAATTTCAAAAAAATGTTTGACTAGGGTTATCTCTACAGCACCGAACTTCGATATATACCGATGCCCAGAAAAGCGACTTTTTTCGATTTGGACAAGAAATTGAAGCCGTTACTACTTAAATTCTTGAAGAAAATTTAAACTTGAAACAATCATTTCTTGTTACCGACAATATTACATCATTATATACGTTACTAATATTTCACAAGATGAAGGAATTCTCAAAATTTATTAAAGATTTTGGTTTTCTATCACATATATAAATATCAACGAAACAATTGAAATTTTAACTTCAACCGTTCTCAAAAATAACTTTTTTATTTTCAAAGGGTATTAGTTCAAACAGACGAATGGTACTGCTATGGGAGCGTCTTTTGGCCCTCCCGATGCAAGTATAAGCGTTCTCCGTAAAGAAATATTAATATAACATATTATCAACAATATTCCATTACGTCTGCTATTGGTATTACTAGTATATGTTCACTTCTAAACGATACGAATTTCTGAATTTATAGATTCGCTTAACAAATCGTGAACATTCCCCAACAAGCGCATTAAAATGTATTTTAAAATCAAAATTTTATAATCGTCAAGAATTAATCTGATAAATAAATTGTTCACAGAATACGATTATACTTTTTCGGATGAAAGCTCTTCTCTGTTGTTATTGCTATCATTCATTTCTGTGGATATTACATTCTCACTATTGTTTTGATCAACTGCTGATCTAGACTTTTCATTGTCTAAATAAAAAATGTAAATAAAAGAATAGCAACGATAACAGATCTCAAAAACTTATTGACATCTTACCTGATGATGTTAATGTTTGAAGAAAATTTTCTTTTTGCGATACCTAAAGAATAGAACAGATAAATAGACCGTAGATTTTCAAGTAATTATATTTTATTTGCCTGATTTAATTCTATTGTCAGTTTCTTGTTGTTATTTTCAACTTTTGTTGGAGTAGCTGGCTTTCTCGATTGGGTTTGTGTTTCAAAAAGACAACTTAAACAGATAAGACTAAAAATATCAAAATATTAGATATTTATTCTCCTTATACTTTCCACATGGTCTCGATCCTTTCACGGATTTAACTCCAAACTGTCCCGACTTGCCACCTATTCTTGTTCCATGTCGATGTTTATATTCACAACATGTCGATATTCGACTATCAATTAAACCTTTCACATACAAAGTTAATCCAAATGGATATCCCGGATGACGATGAGATTTGAATGTGAATGTATCTATAAAGTAAAAATAATCTAGTAGTTCAGGAGGTAGGTTAATAATACAAGAAAAAATGTACCATTAGGTTTTAGAAATCCTTTATAAACAATTAAATTTTCACCACCACAATGTTGTTGCGTTATCATCACGTCATCTTTAACTGGTGTGTATAGATCACGATTATGATCCATAATTGTACGTGGGCCATAATAAGTCATTGTTATTTCACATTCACGTTTAGAAGGTGTAGACAAACGAGACAGACTCTATGATAAAACCGAAATATCATGTATCACGTTTAAAATTTGATTTTTTTACGAGAAAAATAATTAAATTCTAAAAAGTTTCAAAAATATTTTATTTATTTCAAAATTCTGATATAAAATAAATAAAATAAATTATGATAAATTGTGCTTTATACTAAAAGTTGCTCTACCAGGTCATTAGCATTTCTGGTTATTCACTTTGTAGGATAATGAATGCTTATTACAGGAATATACGAGGGTAGTTGTAAAAACATATCTGACAGAAATATGGAAAATCATAAAAAGATCCGACCGCAGTTTAAATTAAATATGCACTAAGTCTAGAATTGAATTCTTTTAGATCGTCATTAAGTCAACAAAAAGAATTTGTGGTTAATTTATAATATTCACCCAAACTGACTTCCACAACGCGACTATTTGAATTTTCTGCACTACATGTCCTAATTCAATCATCTTGTTGGTAACAATCTTTTTCCTCCTCTGTAGGATTAACAGTTAAAGAATAACAGCCATCAATTTGTGATGGATTCAGAAAAAAGTTATAGATACTACTACTGGATGTTGGGGTACATAATATTATAGAGAAATAATTATTCATTATTATCATTTGAATTTTTCAAGTAAAATTGAATTTATATGCAAATATTCTACTAATATAAGGTGTCAATAATGTAAAAACAGAGCAGAATTTTTTTCGTTTTCTCTACTATAGTTGGATAAAACACATCGAGTTATACAAAAAAAAGCTCATTTAAGACTTGCCGAAGCGACTTTTGGATAAAATCTTTTCAAAATATTGACTTATTTAAGGCGCGCGTAATTCAAACGTAAGATAAACTTTTTTTCGGATTTTTCATACACCATTCGACAGAGCTTTTCGAGTTGATGAAGAAAATGTGATTTTTAATTTTTCAAAGCAATTTTTACATGTCAGAAAGTTTGAGCCTGAAAAGGAATTTTCGTCTTATTTGTTGATTCGCCTTTTCAAACTATTTTTTTTCTGATTCGGCATCGAAAACAATAGAAAAATCGTATTTGATCGGTTTCGTAGTGGAAGGGTTGTTCAACGTAGATGTCACTAAATGGACCTCTACAATGGGAAGAAGGACTTTCATAATGCTATCTAGTTTTTGTGTCGAGTAGGGAAGCCGTGAGTAACACGTCACTAGACCTTCCAAGATATGATGAGCTTTATCCGAGAGTTCGTTTCGTTGTTAAGAAAAGTCATTTTTGCTAAATCTGGGCGAAAAGTAGAATTCTATTCGTAATTCTTAATTGTCTCCATCAGAACTCAACTTTTACGCAATAAACATATCGTATTCGGAATCAGAATTAAAAACTGCGTCGACTAATGCGTATTTCTATCCTATCTGATTACTTTAGTCTTTTGTCGAATTTCCACGTTGAAAAATTATCGAGATTCTGACCAAAAAGTGAAAATCAAGTAAAAATTCCATAATATCCATTGAACTGAGCGTCCGCTCTCTTAAAAATGAAAGTACTCTACCGAACCTAAAAAACGTGTAAACTTTGTCATCATTTATATACCTTTTTAAGGTTTCGTACAGCTGGTACAGCACCCTATATCCCTCACTGGGAAAAACTTGGCTCGACTGAGGGTACACTGTCCATGCAAGTGACGGATTTAGGATGCAGTGCCAGCTGTACGAAACCTTAAAAAGGTATGTAAATGGTGAGAAAGTTTAAACGTTGTTTAGGTTCGGTAGACTACTTTTATGTTTAAGAGAGTGGTGGATCTAATGATGTGTAAAAATTAAAAACTAAATTTTCTTCAGCAGCTCGAAAAGGTGATGGTGTATGATAAATTCGAAAAAAATCTTAGTTTAACCCTTTCTTGCCCTAAGGCCCCTATAGGGACCATTTTATAAAAATTTAGTTTACTTAAATCAGCGAATGTCTCGCAATACTAAGCGTTCTTTAACTCATAGGTACAATCTATGAAACGTCTCAACCTGTGCCCTACCCCACCCTATAAAGTTTGCACCCTACCCCAATAGGACAGGGTAGGGTCATCCTGTACATCTCTGTTGTCTTCAGAACCGTCAGGTTTAGCCAAAGGCAAGAAAGAGTTAAGTTTGAATTACGCGCACTTTAAAAAGAGCGGAAGGTCAGAGAAAGAGGCAAAACATTCACATTCATTTTTGTTCTATGATTTTGAAACGAATGTTGTCTGATTCGACACGCAAAAGCGGGTATAGAAAACCATGTTTGAGATTTTTCGTAATTAGAAGCGAGTAAGATTTTGAGAAACAGGAGTAGAATCGGTAGATACCCCCTCTGCATCTTGCCAACTTGACCAGTTTTTTTCCTTGGATTATTAATATGAATGTTTCTCCTTATTTGATTGTGTAAAAAGATTTTAACGTGATAATGCAACTCGATGAGCTCTATCCAAGTATACCAGGGACAACGAAAAAAAAGTCGCCCAAGCAGAAAAAAACATCGGGCGATCTAGCTAGGTAACATGATACATTATTCAATATACCGACGATCGGATTACTCACCTTTTTGTTTTGCAATCACTGTACTATATATGTAAAACATATACTTCACAAATTTACAAAGGATTTATTCGTATCAAGTCAATATATTAAGCAATAGTAGACTAACATATTGGGGAATATTGCTTCCTATAAATATGTTACAGAAAGCAAGATGTCTGTATACAGACAGATGAAATATAGTCAGCATCCGTTATGTTGTCAGTACGTGGGTCAATATATCTAACTTCATAGCTTGTGGCGGAGCGGCGTCAGATACTGTCCACAGTATATCGGGCGATAATTGATCAACATATCGACTAAATACCTCTCGGATCAGTGTTTTACGCAAATCCGAAACATCGGGTAAGATATCTAGTCGCTAGCTATCATACCCGATATAGCTAGCTAACTTAATAAAAGTGGTACGGATAGCTAGCTACCACAAGCCGATATTGCCCGATAGCATATTTTTATAGCTACATATTCTCAGAGGCATTTTTTGCTTGGGCAGCTCCTTTTGTTTTATCAGCGTTATATTTGTTATGAACTTCTGTCGAATGTCAACATAGAATACTTTTACTGGCTGTAGTTGCACCTCACACAATATTATTTCGAACTTATATAGGGGAAATGATCCGATTGCTTACTTCTTCAATATCTTTTGGTTGTTGTAATCGACGACTATCTTCGAAATTTTTTGATTTTTGTTGATGTTCTTGCAATTTATAAAAAATAGCTGATTGTGCACGTCTTTTGGAGAAGTTGAATTCTTGACTGGTTAAGAACTATAATAGATAAGGAAACAAAAGGGCTTAAGGTAAAGCCAATTCGTCATACGCCTAAAAGATTACATTGTCGTTGATAACACTATTTGGTCTTGCAGTTGAAAATGTGCTTAGAGAAAAGTCGTTGAATATTGGACGAGATTTCCTTTCTATCTAAAAACAAAGAAAACAAAGAGAGATTACTGGAAATAGTTTAGGTTTTTTCGGCACACTTTAACACTATTAACAAGTGTCAGTTTTCGAATCATTTCAAATTCTCGACGAAGTCTGGCTTGTCGTACTCGTTCCAAGTCGAGTGCTCTTAAATAAAAAAACATAAAAAAATGGAGTCATTAATATGTATTGTATATGTAGAAGTAATTCCCTCACTGTTGGACAATTGTTCGCATAAGTTGTTGTCGAACACGTCCTTGTTGTTCAAGTTTAGCCAGTTTTGATCGATATTCAGTATCCGGTATTATTTCACCAAGTCGATTAATCTACGTGTATTGGCAATATATATTAGTTTAATATTTCACAGTATAGCTAACTGAATATACGTACTAATCCAGAATGTTGCAGATGGTTTCGTACACGATTATTATTGAAGTATCCATAAAGATGAGGATCGGTTAAACTATTGTATGTTCTAAATTAATCACATATACTATAAAAGCAAATAAAACAAACAAGAAACTCATGCCTTGAGTGATCCATGTTGTTGACTGATTGTGCATGAAAGAGGAAAATCTACTATTATTTCTTGATGATACACATTTTCCTAACTTTAAATCTAAAACTGATGACATCATATGACCTTACTCCCACCAAGTAGAACATAATATATTATAGGGTAAAGCAGAATGATGGACGCACACTTTTCTTTTGTAGTATGTTTTTTGGTAAAATATTCAATTAATTTTTCACTTTCTTCGTGTTAACATCACAGATGAACGAATAAATGCTTTTAATAATATAAACAGACAAAGAGAATGAGAGAAAAAGAAGAAAAAGTGTATGAGTACTCTACTTCTGAATTTTACTATATGGATGCTTTTAACTTCTGGTGAAAATGTGCTAAAATAAATAATTTCACTCAAGGTTGAAAATATCGATTTCAGTATATAAAGAACGATCAAGTCTTTGGAACAATATCTTCGAATAATGTAGTGTCGAATCGTAGTCGTTGTTTGAATAGCAGTAGTAAATGATTAGAGTGAGGTATGTATTTTTTTTATCACCAAATTTTATTCTATCGAAATGATTACGAAAAAATAACACTTTTGATCACCAAATTAATAATGCTTGTAATCATAAAATCAACATGAAAAAATTTGTATACAAATTTTATGGCAACCGAGCTGTTCGAACTTTTTTTGGGTGGCCCTTAGTTTGCCTTTTACCTGAAGATTCACAACGAGTCTCGTCACTAGTTGAATACATGTTAAATGTAACAGTCAGACCAACAGAGTGTTTGCACGTATACTGCTTGAGGTCAATTGGACACATAAACGGTGACACTAACAAACATGATGTTGCTATGCCACAAAATCCGAACGATGTCTATTGACTAGATTAAGGGAGACGAGAATAATCTTTACCCAGAACTGCCTTCACATGTATCTCATTCTGTAGAGGACACTGAAGTTTTGTTACCGATTGGTTCATGAATGGCAGAGCTAAAAGGATTTAAAGTTTATTTTAGCGTGAAAAATTGCGTCATCATTAGGGGTGTTAATTTAGTTTTATTTTTCATTTATAATAATGGATAAAACTAAATGAATCATTTATACTTAAAAAATAAATATACATAAATGAAAAAAAAAATTATCTTTATTTTATAAAAGTAAATGATTCCTTTATATTTATTTATTTATTTTTAAAAATAAAGGTACAAATAAATAAATAAATATAAAGGAATCATTTACTTTTATAAAATAAAGATAAATGGATCATCTACTTTTATAAAATAAAGATAAATTTTCTTTTCATTTATTTATATTTATTTTTTAAGTATAAATGATTCATTTACATTTATTTTCCAAAGTAACACTAAATTAACACCCCTGGTCATCATGGCTGTGTTTGATAAGTTTATCTCGGACGCAAAAAGTAATTAGTAGACATCGTTGTTGCGCAGGAGTATACTGTATGATACTGTATGATCTGTTGGAATTCGGTTGAAGAAAAGCTTTGTATGAAATTAGAAAAAACAATGAATTAAAATTAGCTGCTATGATCATATCGGCTAAGCTAATATCCATACACACAACATATGGCAAGCATCAGGACAAATAGAATAAACAGAGCAATTTGGCAAATTTATCAAACTTCTTAATTTTGTTTCTCTTAACGGAGTGCTTGAATGACCTTGCACTGGCGATGACTTAATTTGCGAATGCAATAATTTGACGATACAGGTTTTCGAATTGGGTGATGGTAAGCTTGTTACTGGATTGCGTTCGTCTTCTTTATGTTCATGTACATTCCTTTACATAACCGTGACTGACTGTGCATGGTTATCTGATACGATTATTTGAAGTTCAGAACAACATAAAGGATATTTTCTGCACTCACCGTATTTAAACGAATACTTTGTACGATTCTTCAAATTTAATCGACGGCATTGACATTAATTATGCACCGGCATCGGCATACCGAATACCGACTTCATTGGATGTTTTCATTTAAAGCGAGATATTTTAGCGTCATGGAGAGACAGAACGCATAAAAAACACTCAGCAGTGTACTATGACCATATGCAAACAGGAAAAAAGAAAAATTTTGGCTTTAGCAGGCAAACAAAGCTTGTATTCCTGATTCTTTCTGGGTGTCCAGGACGCTAAGATATCGCATTTTAAATGAAAACCTCCCAAAAGGTCCAGGAAAAAAAAGTCCGTATTTTCGGTGTCCGTATTTCGGTGTGGATGCCGGTGCATACCTAACTGACATATGTTGTAGTGAGATTTGGCTAATTCTTTTGCTTTATCATAAGATTGCACAAAGCGTTCCATTTTTGTTTCAACATTTTTCTGGTGGCGTTGTGTACAGTTTAGAGACATTCCTTATGAAGTTTCTCCGTTGACAAAATAGTTTACATCAGAAGTGCTTCATTCTGTCAGCATTTTGATTCTTAACTAACTTATTTTGGGATTAAACATATTATTCTGTGTAATCATCTTTTATTAATTAAATTGGTGATCAAAAGTGTTATTTTTTGGTGATTATTTCGATACAATAAAATTTGATGATTAAAATACAATTTTCTCATTAGAGTGTACGTGTCATATATTTTATCTTCGTCATTCAGCGCGTGCTCTTTGTCTAATAGTAGGACTTTGTCCAAATAATTACTGCACCCTTAAATTGTTTCATTTCGAAATAACATACTGCAATTACGCCCGCTGCCAGTAAATATTATGAACGTCACGTAGCGCACATCTTCCTAATACATCCAATGGCCTTTTAATAAAATATCAGACACATGCCGAACTTTTGCATTAGACGATAGCAACGGCCAGTTTTATAATTCGCTACATTGTAAATTGGTCATTCTTCAGATGTTTTGATTCAATCCTCAGTGCATGCTCAAAACAATCACCTGTGCATCATAAACACGCAATCACAAACGTATCTCACTTGTGTCATGGTATATAGAGAGACTGCCTTTTGATCTATATTTGATTTCTGCCAGCTTAGCTGTAATAACTGATTGCAATGTCCTATGGCTTCTCTGTACTGGTGTTCTTGTTTCTTTAGCAAAAAATACCTTTTTTCCAAATCTAATCAGTATGGAAGCTGACAGACGCATTATTCTCCCTTTTCGCTGTGGGAAACCACGACACGGAACAGTAGACACGAGCCAATCACACTGATTTCGGCTTTATCGTACGAAGTGCCCCGGAGACGCAAAACTGTATTTTCAGTCAAGGAATGACCAGTTAATGCCATGAATTTGATATGAGGGAAACCACTCAAGGAGAGGGTCGTCTGTTCCGTATTGTAGGAGTGTAGAAGTTTCCTTGCCATACTCACTCTACCAAAGGCTTTGTTATATCAAAGAACCCAACCGGCGTCGACTGTTCGGTTATAACCGTAATCGGTGCATCCTTAGTTCGGATCACGTCTGGTTAGTTATCGAAACTGGATACTCGCCAAAAAACTTTTTGTGATGTTGAATGTTAATTACTACGAAAAGACCTCCTTTTCTTTCAAGCAAGAAACGTATTTGGTTACAAAGAAATAAAAATCAGTACTGAAATATAACTGTTATTGTTTGACTTGCGGCACTACATGTAATGTTGTTTATTCCACCCCAGTTTAAATTAGTAAGGCACGGTCGTGCAATGTAACCGGGACTGGCACATTGACAAGTAGTGCCACTGGCACTCAATTCGTATGCAGTTCCACATGAGCCAACTGCCCATGAACGACTGTTTGATGTGACTGGACCATAAGCGGTTGAAGTTCTTAAAGCTGATGCAATATTCGATATAACAGTTGCATCAGTAACCGTAACTCCAACTAAATCTTGTGTACCACGAATAGTTAACAGAGTATAGGCTCGAGGCGTTAATTGAGCTACAAAAGTTGTCCATGCTGTACATTGACTTGTTGCTGTTGCGCCAGAGGTAAAACATTGAGAATATGTTACGGTATTTGAAGCAGCTGTTTCAATCGAGCAGACTGAAACTAAACAAAGAAAAGGCGCAAATTTGGCTATAGAATCTTAAAATCGAGATAAAGTATTCTTTACGCGTAGTTGTCATCGTTGTACTCGTTATACTCGTTGTACTCGTTGTAGCTAAAATTAAATAAAAATTCAAGTTCTGACAGCGGAAGCTTTTGAGCTAACAAAAAATCGCTTTTTTTGACACAAAATTGTTGTATGTAACTGATTGCGTTCATTCCGAATGCGACAGCCGTTTGCGCTGTTATGTATTTTGTAGAGACACATAGTTTTCTTGTAAGAGTTATTTTTAGTCGGTCAGTAAGGTATGTTACTGACCGACCTGCGGCAAACTACTAGAAGAGAACTCTTAAAAGAATAAATTCTGAATAAATTGAATTCTGACATCCGGACCCAATAGTTTCGTATGGAAATATTAGCTTTGGATAGTGTTTCCTCAGAGAGTTGAAGCTATTTAAAGTTTATCCGCCTTTGAGATCCTTCACATGTAAAATGTTAGAAAAATTTCAAAAAGTAGATCCTTGACTAGGTCCAAAATCGATGAATTGACTAGTTCGTTCGTGTCGAATTTTTTGCGAGATAGAGATCAGTTCTGTAACAGAGTGTACACAGCTGTTAATAGACAGTTTACGGCTCATCAAGTTGCTGCAGGGCGAAAACGTTTATAACTGTCGCGGGTATCCAATGGTAGGATGAGGGTAAGTACTAATTTGGTTCAATGATGTTGTCCAGCGAGGCCGACATCAAAGTGCGAAAAGGCCAAGCCTGGGGAGCCTTCTGGAAAATGAAAGATATCTGGCGCTCAAAGACAATTCCAACTTGTCTCAAGATCAACATCTTCCAAGTCTCGTGTCTTTCAATACTCCTATACGGCTGCGAGAGCTGGATCATCATCCGCAAGCTTGAGAGCAGTTTGAACAGCTTTGCCACCAGCTGCTACAGAGTAATACTCAACATCAAGCGTCTTGACAAGATATCAAATGCAACTGTCTACAAAAAGACCGGACAAGAATCTCTGATGCAAACAGCGCAACGACGCCAATTGCGTCTCATCGGTCATTGCCTTCGAAGAGATGCGAGGGAATTTATCAACATGCACGCTCTCTACTCACCGAAACCAAGTCATGGCAAGCGCAAGCGGGGCAGCTCCCGTCTAATGTACCCCGATTACATTACGAGGCTAATTAACAACGATACACCACCATCGGTCGACGAGATTAGAAAGGCTGCCGCGAATAGAGAAAATTGGTCCAAGACTGTCGTCGCCTGCAAACCTCGATTGTTCGCAGCCGACCGATGATGATGATGAAGTACTAATCGGTGGTGGGGGAGCCACTAGGCGTGGTAAGGCTTGAGCCTCACCAAATTTTGGCGTCGTTGGGCTGAGCCTTACCAAAAATTAGGAAGTAGAAATTGTTTTCCAATGCATTTTTGTATTGGACTTTTTTACTTAGAACGTCGAACTTTGCAAGTAACTTACTTGCAATATTTTTAGTAATAGAAAAACTTGTCCAAGAAGAATAATTAGGAAAAAGTAAAGTTTCATCTGATGTTGTTGTTTAATTGAGTCACATTCATTATAGACCTCAAACAGATAAATAAAATAATTTCAAATGCATTAGTTATACGATACAAAAAGGTTCGAGCTAATTCAAAATTCGAGTTTTTTCTGCTGTTTCATTACATATTTAGATTCGTCTCCTTGAGCGGATTCCGAAAAACAACTTCGGAACTTTCAAAACCTTTTCTTCGAGGAGAAAATCTCAAATTACTGAGGTGTCAAAATCGGGAAAAAAGGACGTCTATAGTAAAAGTTATTTTTCGAAGGCGTATTATACAATGAAGTTCTGAAAGTACTTTTCCTGAATCAGTGT
>CAJNOQ010008074.1:0-11567 GCA_905250885.1 Didymodactylos carnosus
ATGCTGTCGAATTTGAAAAAACAACAAATTAGACCAAATCCATCAACGTCATTTGATATAAAATACTTTGGTGTGATTGGCGACTGTCCAGCTTTAAAATTAATTGTCAACTTCATTGGACATGTTGGATATTATTGCTGTTTCTTTTGTTTGATAAAAGGTTATCATGATCCTAATTGTCGAAAATGTCAATATTTATATGAACCACCTGTGGTTCTTCGGGATCCGAAGTTATTTGCATCAAAGTCCAAGGAAGCAGAAGTTACCAGAAAAAATATCCATGGTCATTTGGGTAGAAGTATTTTTCCGAACTTATACTTGATGTTCCACTTCCACATTCAATTCTCATTGATTATCAACATGTCACACTATTACGTCATTTTCGTGATGTTGTTAAACAAATAAGCACCGATTTTTTAACTCCAGCCATACGGAAACAACTTGATTATCAATTAAGAACACAACCATTTCCGCATTTTTTTA
Source organism: Didymodactylos carnosus (assembly GCA_905250885.1). Lineage (NCBI taxonomy): Eukaryota > Metazoa > Rotifera > Eurotatoria > Philodinida > Philodinidae > Didymodactylos > Didymodactylos carnosus. Next base: position 484 of record CAJNOQ010008074.1, read on the forward strand.
ATAGAAGAATGCGAGGGATAGAAGATTTTTCGTATATCAAAGCGACGAAGTTACGGAATTTATTGTTATACGGATTTTTACCCAATTTCTATTCTGTGTTACAAGTAGATCAAGCTGCACACATAGTTTTATTCATTTGTGGCATCCGTTCTATCCATAATCTGGCGATATTCGGTGATCGAACAAGTGCTGTTGCAGATGTTCTTTTAACGACATATTACCGTGATCATTCAAAATTTTTAAATCATTTAGAGAATTTTGTGCTACATTTACATGCACATTATGCTGATAAGATATAGTTTCTTTCGACGGTTCGCAATCGTATCAGGACTAGCATTGATACGTTTGATCAAATAATATAGGCCGATTATTTCTCTCTTTTTTTCGACTGTTTGTATATCGTTAGAGCTGTAGCAAATAAGAGATATCTTCTTTGCTTTAATATTCTGCACATATCTCACTTTTCTCTTGCATTTCTGACAACAAAAGAAAAGAAACGGAACGAAAAGGTTTCGTGTACAGCAGTAAATTGTCACCTAGAGATATACGATTGAGTAAACTTACTTGTTTGTCTATAATATAAATCGATCTCTTTTGTACTACAATCTGCGATTTCAAAGTCATTTCGTTCCATCACACACTAGTTGGGGACTTGACAAAAGTATTCCTACTGTTTCTTAGTCAAACCAGTTTCTGACATATATTTTATAATTATACTTTATGTTCACTTTACTTTTAGTGACTATGTACTTTTAGTAATTTAATTGGGAAAATATATTTAAAAGAGAACGCAATTAGATTGAAAGGAGAACGTTTGAATTTTTCGGAGAACGCAGATTAATTGGAATAGAAAAAAGAACGCATTTTGAATTAAAAATATTTAATTTATACTATTTTTCTCAATTGCTAAACATATTACTATACGGTTTCTGTGGTGTATGTCATGATATGCATATAATGCTGGTTCGATTCTAGTCAGAGGCCACCTGTACTTTTTTTCTCTTTTATGCTTTATCATTGCTCTATCTATGCAATTCGAATAAATTCTTCAAACGAGAAATTTTAGAAAAATTTGATGTATTGTACCCTTACGGCCTAATGAATAACCATATAAGGCAATCACAAAAAAACTGACTAAACAACATTCATATAAATATCGAGTCAACTATATCTTTCACTGTACTTTTCCACTGTATATCGAAAAATGACAAGAAGAGTGTGGTCTTTTGCTGAAAACTTTTCCAATAATGATTTATTTAATGAATACATTAATGACGAATTTTCATTATGGTTATATTCTGGGCGATTAGTTACAAAAAGGCACATTTAGCATTAATGAAATAAACATTTCTGTGGAAACGGTTATTATTTTTTCTTTGAATATGTCATTTTTTACAGTATAGTGATATGTTTAGTAATTAAGAAAATAGTATAAATTAAATACTTTTAATTCAAAATGCGTTTCTTTTCTATCCCAATTTATTTGCATTCTCCGAAAAATGTAAAACGTTCTCTACTCAATCTAAGGGCGTTCTCTTTTAAATTCTTGTCCTATCTAGTTACTGTTATTAAGTCATCGTGCACAAAAAGCTAATTCTATTATAATTGACTCCAATGTTCGAGGGCATTCATGCTGATATTCATTCTATATATATATTTTGCGAGAATCTGAACTTGATCTGAGTTTAGACTTGAATTTAGATTAAGACTGACTTAAATTTTCTTTGTGACACGTTCGAAATTGACGCACTTAGGTATGTCTTAGTTGAATTTTCAACTTAAGTACAAACTGAAGTAAGCAACTTAAGCAATTTGTAATATGGTCCTCGGTTTTTTCTCATTGAACTATCTTTTACGTTTGTGTATTAATAGTTATGGTTTTTGAAGCGGTGTACTTCCATTCAGACACGATATAAGAAAAAATAACATGAGACAACAATCGACGCTGGGTACTTCCATTCAGGTCCGCCCACCATTACATGATCCTCGAGCCGCAAAGATTTCAATATGCGCAAAGTGTAGAGCATAAAAAGTTAGCTCTAGAACATTAAACTCGTTTTTCAAAAAAATATGTGGAACATTTCTAGAGGTCCAAAGTTTTGATATCACACCAGACTATATATGTGTACTTCGCGAATTACTACCTGCTTCTATATTTGTGTGTAGTATTGACGGACATCTATCACATAGATAGATGGCAATAGTAGCATAGATAGATGGCAATTGCCATCTATCACATATCAAGTGCAATATCGAAGTTGTTCTGTCGACGAAAATTTCAGTTACAGAACGAAACGAATATTAGTAGCTTGACAGTAACTCGTTTGTATATAATTACATTTGAAAAAGTTGTAGACAGTTTGTCGTTCTATTCACACATCGGCGATCTACTGCGTGAGTACGATATTAAACATTTATTAACAATGTATATTCACTCACCGGACCAGAAAAATGAGCTTTGGCTATGTAATAAATACAACGCAGTTTTATTGAACGTGACGGGCTTGGATACGTTGGAAAAGACAGCTATATTATATTACAAACAAGAAAGATATTCGCCGATTTCCATCGTAGGCAATAACCACCGTTGCATTATACAACATGATAACTATCTAATCATCTATGATAGGCGAGATTACACAAATCCACCGCTTCGCGTTTCACCTGATTTTATTAATTCGTCAGCAAAACTATCTGTACAAATGTTAGATAATAAAGGATTTTTGGTAGTGAAATATAAACATGACAAACAATCCGATATTCTCATTATGAACACAAATAATTATAAAAAGTTAGAACTTGTGAAACGTTTCACAGTTGATGGTTTATTGAGTATGGGTTTAACATCAACGAACGACATTGTCGTCAGCACATCAAACAAAAAGTTAATGGTTTATAAATAACTAAGGATTAAACTTGAATAAACAGATTTCATCGCTTCAGTTGGTCGATCATTTACGTTCATTTAAAACTTTATTTACATCATTCACAACATGTTTTCGAATGATATTGGGTCAAACAAATGCAGAAGAAATGGTTTCTCTAAATAAACTCTATGATATATATGTATTGATCTTTTTCTTGTTCAATTCTAGCCTTTATACTTTTTATTCCAGGTATGTTTTATTTTATATCATTTTTAATTCTTGGTACTTCCGCACAGTTCTGCCCAGTATTACATGAGCTAAAAGCCGGGAAGGTTTGACTCTATGCAATCGATAGCCCTACTAAAAGTGTGTAAGACTAGATTTTGACGGGATTTCTAGAAAACCGCCACATGAAAAACCACCTAGCAAGAGTCAACACCCTGCGCTTTTTGTAGCACTAGTCACCTAGTGTGTGATAACAAGATCTCGCTGACGTGTAGCTTTCGACAGAGGAGGCCGCTTCCGTTTGAATATAAATAACGTTATGTTTTGTTAAATTTTGAGCTAGTCCAATACGCTATAAAACGAGTGATATCTGTTAATGCAGATAAGGTCCTCCAGTAAAAAATTCTTTCGGAATGCCAGAGGAGAAAATCTCATTTGCAGATAGAAATATGCAACTTTGTATGCTCTCTCCAGTCAGCAGTATGACAGCGCTTGATATATCAAGCGCTGTCATACTGCTGACTGGAGAGAAATCCGAGCAATTCCAACAGCAAAATCCGATCTGATGTAATAGTATCATGATACTATTACATCAGATCGGATTTTGCTGTTCTGGCATCCCTAAAAACGCTTCAGTTCAGAACTTATGGCTTCCATGGGGCGACAAGAGGACCGAGACTGAAGCCGTATCACTGTTTGAATTTTACGAAGAGTAACACTCGGAATTTTTCGGCAGTTGCTAGTTTTTAATCCTAGTTCCTTTGTACACGCTGAAAAAAACCGTAAAATCCATAATCATCGAAAGAAAATCGTGCAGAAGACCCATGAAGTAAAAAACTACATTCCGAAAACCGTAAAATACAGAAGTATAAAATCAGAACTATGGAAGTAAAACCGTAAATGTTAAAGCCATAGAAACAAAACCGTCCACTTGCGAACCATCGAAGGAAAACCCTAACATAAAACCGTCAGTTTGCGAACTGTGGAATTGAAACCGTGAAAAAATATCGTAAAGGTCAAAACTGTAGAAATAAAATCATAAAGCAGATGTAGCTTTTTTTATACTATGGGACTCAAAGGGTTAAAAAGTTAAAAGGCTTGCAAAGGCCTAATCTATTTACATGCATAGGAAAACATACGAATTGTCGAATTTTTTATTGGTTGTTGACATTTGACGAAGAATTGTCCACTAGATTGTATCGAAGAGAAAAACAAACGAATATATCTTGTATTTCTTAACGATGAAAAACATGACATGTTTACCTGTTTCTATGAAATTCAATGCTTTACGGGCTTCAAAATCAATTTCAACAAATGGATTTGAAAGAATCACTAAAAATGGCATTCAAAAAAAGATAAAACAAAGAACAAAATCTCATTTTACTTAGCGATGTCTTTTGACAAATTTCAATGGCTTGATGCAATTGATCACATATAGAACCGAGAAATTGATTGGCATTTCGATAACATACTGATGAAAAAAGAAATGATTTGATTGAGCATGAACTAATAAATTTTAAAATCTGTTACTTACGAAGCAATACGTTCTCGTATACCTTTAGATGAATGATCAAGAAATACTTTAGCATGTTCATTAATCTGACCCAAAATTGATGGAATACGCCATTGAAAATAAGTTAAATTTTCAATAAGCGACCAACGAGATATTCCATTGAATGTATTTAACATTGTTTCATTATTGATCAATGTACGAATAAACTCAATTAATCGATACATTCGGCGAGGATCAATATTCTCCTTTTGACATATAGAAATTTGTTTTTAGAGAGAAAAGCTGAACAAAGAAATATAAAGAAAAGCAACTAATCATAGTATACGTGAAACATTTATATCTAATAGGAAAGTGTTTCAAAACTAAGATTGTTACAAACTTCCATAAGAAATGGTTCAAGTTTTTTCCAAAGTTCGTCAAGCTAAATGAAATGTTTCTTTTGTATTTGATAATAACTTTAACCTTTTTTCAGAAGATTACAATTTACTTATTATAGAAAATCATTATATTCAATAAAATAAAATCATTTAGAGAAGAAGAATATTCACTAACCATATCTAATGTCCAATATTTTGATCCACGAATCATTCCAGCTACTATTTCAGCTGTTAGTCGATGACTACCTTTTTCTTTGTCTTTTATGTTTTCACCAATAAGAACATAGAGTTGTTCCATGAAATTATCGAGAAATGCAAGACCAAAATTGCGAAAGAGACCCTAAATGATAGTTCTATAAACTATTTGAAGTACTATCAGATTAGATAACGATTCTATAATTATCAAGATTGAACTTGAAAGCCTTAAAGGTTCAGTTTATCTAAAAGGACCTTGAGGTTTGAGTAAAATTGAAATAGTTCAGATCAAAAGAGAATTTTTCATGCTTATTTTCACCTGGAAAAACATAGTGCTGTGAAAATCTTTCAGCAAATCAGTTTTTTTTGTCTACCTTGAAAATTGAAAATCGAATTTTATTGAAATATATCCCATTTTTGTCTTCGTCTTTATTTTTGGCCAACAGTAATATTCATAAAATCATTTATCCAAAAAACATATTTCTTCCCAGTCAAGCTGTGTTCGAGGTGATTTATAATCATCGATTGTTATCCATAAATTGTCGGTACGATCACCCGGATGAAATTCATTAGTGGAAATGGCTGGTAGCGATTTATCAATGTTTGGAAGAATTTCTTCTAAAGATTTTTCGAGATAGATTCTAGGTGGCTTTTGCAGACGACATAATGCCGCTATGCCCTTTTCGACATACTGAAAAAAATCGAATGAGAAGATCGTATATATTTATCATAACTCTTCAACGAACCTTTCGTACTTCAACATTTTCATGAAGAAGAAAATTAACGAATGTTCTAATACATGACGATGGAATTGGTATTTGCTTTTGAAGAAGAAGACATAAGAAAGACATTATTGTTTTTTGTTGTCTCAATGTCCCAAATATTTCCAAAAGGGAAAACTCATGAAATAGAAAAATGAAACAAGACTTGCAGTGTATCGTCTTTAAGTAATGAATTAAGTGTTTCCATTAGATTATTATATGACTGAACGTTCGCTGGATTCTGTTCTTCACGCTTTTTAATATCATTTGATTCTAACGGATACCAAAGAGCGACAGCCGCATGTATCGATAGGTCATTGGTGTTTTGAATGATGGCCTCGCTAGCAAAGTTTTTGCAAAGTTTGTTATTAATGGTCTCGATCAACTTTTGTGTGCTGATTCTGTTTGTATCAGTCATGCGTGCAATTAGTGGCTATAACTTTTGATTTAATCTCATTATTGATGTAAAAGTAGATGATGTAAATAAGAGTCAGTGATCTTAATCATTCATTATTTGATAGTTTTAAACCTTTTTGATGTAAAAAAATGTGAGCTGTGTTGTGTGTTGGTACTGTAGATGTGTAGGTCGAGTGAATCAGACAGACTGCTATAACTTTTCCTTCGTTGTCCATGAATATTTAGTGGGTAAGAAAAAAGAATTATTATCCAAAAGAATGTACAGACAGCCCTAAGTGATGTATAAGCGGATTCAATTGAAAATATGAAGAAAGAGTAATAACGAACTTTGATTTGATCATGATTGCCTTCGCCTAGTGTATTAAGCAATTTAACAATACGATCAACAATCACTTGAAATGAGTATTCATAATGGTTGAGCATACAGAAGAGTTCGCATTGTGCTTTGCACCGTACCTGAGACGTAGATAAAAGAATATCTATGTTCAAGTTATAAGAAAAAAAAGTCCCATTTACTTCACTATATTGATCAATCGGTAGTTCGAACAATTTGTGTTCAACTTGTTTGTCAATATCACAAAATGTTTCGAAATTATTCAGTTCTAATTTCTAAAAACAGAGAACGATTCTTACGATTAATTTAATTTGGTCATTTTCGATTACTTTAATTTGATGTGCCATTTTCTGAATCGTCAATGAACGAATATTTTGCCCTTCGCCACAGAGTTTATTCTTTAATAACCATTCATGGGATGTCAAATTATCAAGCAAATAGTAATCTGCATCTTTGCATACACCATAGTACATAGATATCAATGAATAAAATTACAAATGAAGTCATAGACCTTAGAATGAAACATTGGCGTAGTCTATGTTTACCCTCAAAGCTCGGATTATCGATGAAACATCATCCAAATGGTTTTCTACAAGCAGATCTATAGAGAAAAGATGATTTCTTTATATTTACTTATCAATTGAAGATTTACCGAGTAATTTTCCAATATCAATGAGAAGACGCATTCGTAGGTTTTCTCGGAATTCTGAACATGAATAACAATTCGAAAAAAACGATGTGAAACTGTTTTTCTTACTTAGCTGTTTTGAATAGATTGAAAATTTTATTTGATATTTTCAATCCAAAGAAACAACTGATGGCATACTACGAAAGTTTTAGGTTTGTTTAAATACTCTTTCATATTTAAATTTTACTCACAGATTTTGTATTTGTTTGCTTTCAATACGTGGTATCATGCAAAAACATCCAATGGTTATCGACTCAATAAGAGTCAGTGATCTTAATCATTCATTATTTAGTTTTAAACCTTTTTCATTCAATAAAATCAATTCAGGATAGATGAATGTATCGACAAATTCACAAGCAAAATTAATTTCATCGACATTAGGAATGTGAAATTGAACTTGAAGTTTATCAAAATCGACATATTGTCTCCATGCCTAATTGATTATAGAAATAATTAATTCTATTGAGAATATTGAAAAGAGAATAAAATCTCACACGAATAGGTAAAGATTTCATGAACGACTCATCAATGTTTTCAACCGTAAGTCGATAATCGATTGGATATGTATGAGAGAAGGACTCGAGTAAATATTTAGCAGCGTTAGCAATAGCTTCGTATGAGTTCTTGTTAATGATATGAATACATTCATGAAAGACAAACATAATCATTTGTTTGTAGATAAGTAATGTATCATCACGAGCACCAACAAGTTCCGCAAAGAGAATTAAATACCAAATTAGTTCCATATCACCTTTCTCATCATTTAATATTACAGTTGATTCTGAATTGTTCAATATTTTTTCGATGGATTCACACGTTTTAGGCAAGAAATATTTTAATGTTTCCGTTGGATTATCTTTAACCAATGGTCGAATGAGGCATGAAATCATCCCTTGTATTTTAGGAAATAAATATGTACCCATAGCAAAGTTAATCATCTTCTCAAGAATTTTCTTAATATTCATATATGTAAAGAATATTAAATTGTATTAGATAACGAATGCAATGCAATCTCAGTTCATTTTTGAACATTTCATTAATCTATTTGATGCAGATTAGAAACTAGATGTTACATTCTCGAATCGATTTAACATTATTTTTAGGAAAGAAAATATATTTAAATAGATACTTCGATGAAAGAACAATTTAAACTTGATACTCAATTTCAATGAATATATTATTCAACATTACAATAATTTTACTAAAAAAATTCAGATTTAATATTACTTTTCTTCTGACTTAAATTTGATGAACATGTTAGTGAGATTTACCCATTTTGATATGTACTCGAAAGATTTTGCTGCTGCTGCACTGCTGAACAATACTAAACATAATTGATGCTAGTTTCAATTTCATAGTGCTTTTCTCCATGTTATCATCTGTATGATTTGAAACAGCATCGGATACATCTGTTGATAGGATTTCAATCATTTGAAATATTTTATTGAGAAATTCAATGATAAAATCTTCAAATTTTACAGTTGATAAACATACTTCCTTTTCAATCTATAAAATCAAGAATAGATATATTCATCTTCTTTTCGAAATAAAAGTTAAATCTTACTGCTGTTAGATCATTTCGAGTGTTTACTGCAGATGAACAATCGACACATGTTATAAGCATAAGGACCAAATAGGGCGAGCTTTGCGTTCTCTATAAAATTTTTAACAGATAATAGCTAGTTTTGTGAAAACATTTGTATTTTTCCTATCGGAAGTGAAAAACCTCTGAGTGTACGTGTGAAGATCTAACAGAGAAAGATTTTAATACTACAAAAAAAGGAAGAAATCTCGGCACCTGTGATAACCAAGGTTCTCAGTCGATATAGCCAATGTTATTCCAGGCTAATGATGAAAAGATTCTGATCAGATGCTAAATTACATTATTGGTCACAATAAACATAACTGATAAAAAAAACTCACCGTTTCCCACACTATTTGATTGGAGATACTTTCCAAGATCGACAAAAACTCAGGTAACCATAATCTGTAGTGATGAACGTATCAGAAAACAAAAAGAAAAAAGAAAACGAACAAACTTAAAGCCTTCATTGTGCAGATCTGGACGTAAATTAACAGGAAGGAAAAGTTCGAACATCGTCATAGTATCGATACAGCTTTGATCCGTAGGATACGTTTGCGGACGTAATTCATCGAGAATTTCTTCAGTAGCCTTTGCCAAAAGGAAGGAGAACAAACATGTACACATTCAGAAAGCAACAGCTGGATATATCCTGAAAAAAACAATATATTCTTTCATTTCTTCAATGAGATAATTATACGAACTTGGGCAAAATAACGAGTGAATGGATTTTGTCATGATTATTATAAATTCGTTGAGCCCAGAAATATAATATTCGCCAATCAATTGTCAGATCGTCTCGCATGATTAGACAAGTCTTTCTCAAAAATGTTCTTCTATTATTTCTGAATTCCATTGAAAAAGTTGAATACAAACCGCAGTAGTCCGTAGAGCATATCAAAACATGTGTGCACATGCAAAAAATTCAAATCGGTTATGGAAAGAATACACAGATAGAAATCAGTAAATTTAATACTTGTGAATACCCACCGATTAGTTCACGAAAAAACATGATGTCCTTGTGGAGAAACACCGATTTCTTCAGGAAAAAAGATGAAGTTCTTATGCACAGAATTGAACCAGTCAATCACGGTTTTGTTTTGCATTGACAAGTATTTAAACGCCATAATATAGAATTAGCAAATAAGGAGGTGTCTCTTTTTACATATGCATATCTTTTAGTAAAGATAAACAAAAACGGAGCGTGGAAATTTCTGTCGCACATGATAGACTTGTACTTTAGTGATGAATGAATGTGATGAAGAAAATAAACAACGTGCTTAATGCACTTCTTGTTGCGAGTGTCGGTTAGATACTATATATAAACGAACACTGTTATTCTACATCCTCATTTAAAATGAGAATAACGAAAAATACACATTTACTTTGAGGACTGACAAAATTCAGTTGTATTTAACATATGTTTACTTCGATCAAACTGATGAATGACGGCATAAATCGAGTTGTCAGAATTTATCATAACGCCAAATTTATTACTTTTTAGACGACTTTTTTTTCTGTAATCAAAATTAACTAATTTCTCGCGACGTCTACCTCTGAACTGCAGAAACATCTTCCTGAGGTTTTATTTCTCTTGATCAATATGTGTTTCAGGTCATCTCTTTGAATATTTTCACTCTCGTAGTTAAAAAAGCAGTTTCTATTTTTCTCTCTTTTGATTGGCTTATCTACAGAATACCCATGCTTGATAACCGTTTTTCCGTATTTTGAGCTTGTATTGTACACAGACAATGACCATTTTGTCAAACCCTAGACTAAAGTCAAAGGAAAAAGTACGTCTTGAAAAAGGGCACTTTGGTTTTTTCACCAAATGTCTGCCTAGATGCCAATTTTTGAGAGATATAGGAAGGGCTTTAAGCTATACTTTGACACTACCTTCTATCCTATGTCACCCACGGAACGGGGAAAACGAACCACAGAAGACTTTCTGGAATGTCCTTCACGTATGAGCAAGAAATACCGGTAAACGTAACTTAGAAAACCAAAAGATGTTCTAGGGTACCATTTAAACCATTGACTGACAGTTAACTGTCTGAAAACGTCCTAAAAACCGTGTATTTTACGTAGACCGGTTTACCGCCGTAAATTAGTAGTTCAAACTGCC